>JAQGFW010029289.1:0-13070 GCA_030463445.1 Euplotes aediculatus
CCCCAAAACCCCAAAACCCCAAAACCCCAAAACCCCTAATTTAAATCAGAAGGTTGAATCGAATTCTATTTAACTCTGAAAATTTAAATTTTTGTATAATTTTTAAAGAGTAAAGAAAAGATATGGAAGCAGACACCAGAGTACTCTATCTTGCAGGAGTTGTTAGTTCTATTTTTGGAACTAATAAGTTTGAAAAAGATATAGCAAGCTCGCCGAAGGTTGGCGAGTTCCTAAATGAACTAAACTGTGCATCTTTACAATGCTTAACTAATGGAGCCAAAATTAAATTCTTTGTAAATACTTTTGGAGTAATTGAAGAGGGATACCAAGATGTACATTTTATCAAGAGATCTTTAGACGACATCACTGAATCAAATGTCACATCTTGTTTATTAATTTCAACAATGAGATACTCTCCAGTAGATTCGTTATACCAGTACATAAAGACAGTCTATGAGCCACTTCTGGTAAATGAACAAAACAACATTCAAAATATCAACTCTCAAATGAAAACCATGATCAGCTCTCTGAAAGCTGGCCTCAGTACTGTTCTCAAAAAGGGCTCTTCTCGGAAGACAGCTGAAGATGAGAAAAATATTGACGGCATTCTTACTCCAGTCGACGAAATCGAGTTCTGGGCCGACATAGAGAAAATGAATGTCAAGAGCACAAGTGACGAAAAACTTAGACAAAAGGCAGAAAACTTAAATAGACATCTCTCAAAGATATCAAAGCCGCTGTATGAAATCGACACATTAAAGTTAGTTCAAATTAATGACTTGGTCGATGAGCTTTATGACACTGTTGATAACATTTGGACTGACGACCAAATAAACCCACCATACGGTGAAGATAGAATGAAACATTTCTTAAAAGTTCTAACTGGTTCAGTCAGAGCAAAAATCGAAAAAGAACTAAACCAAATGGATGTCTGGACAAGTTCTTTCTCTGATGTTAGAATGAAACTCAATGAATGCATGAAAATATGTAAATCATGGAGAGACAAAATAGCTGATCTCACTGGAACTCTCTGGAAAACAGAAGGCAATAAATGGTCAAGCGCTGCTTACTATGATCCAGATATGGAACGACTTATTGGAAGACTTACTGAAATTTTCGAGCTAAGATCACAACACGACGAACTGATGAGGCTATTTTCACCTGAAGATCAAACTCGACTAAACGTTGAGTCAGCATTTGATCCATTTAGACAAATCAACTGTTTCTATTACAACGAGTATCAGTCATCTTTGTGGAACAGAGCAGTTGCTAAGTATCAAGATATTCTTGCTCCAATGAAAACAGAACTCTGAGATAAACTAAGAAAAGAAATATTTGCAGAAAAGTGAGAACCAACTCAACGACTTAATGAATTCCAACGTTGGAAAGGACTTCTTAGCATCGAAGGAATCAAACAAGAACTCAAAAACGAGAGATCAAGTTTGCTCACTCAGTTGAACTCATATGTTGCTAAGCTCGGAACTGACTTTGAATCTAAGGCAGATCCAAAGAGTGTTGATCGACCTCCGCTAGTCAACAATATGTCAAGAGTAGTCAACGATATTGTATGGGCAAGACAGTTAGAGTCTTCTAAGATCCTGTCAATACAAAAAGTAGCAGAAGGTCTCTTTGCTGATCTCGATGGAATCAATGAATTTAGAAACACTTGTAGAGACCTTGTCAACGATATTAGAGAATACGAAAAGCGAAACTTCAATAAATGGATTTCTGATATCCAAAATATCTTGAAGTCAGATAAAATGACACTCGATTTGAATGACAAGTTGATGGAAATTGACCCGAACACTGGTATCTTAAAAGTTTATCATAATGAGAAGAAATTACAGACGCTGATTGGCAAAACTGCTAAGACAATCATTAAAGATTCTCGACAGCTTCAAGAACTTGGATTTAAAGTACCTAAACAAATAACTCAAGTCTTAGACAATATGAAGAAGTTCTATCGCGAAGGTGTCACACTTAGACAAGTTGCTAATTTCTTCAACAATATGAGTTCTCAAATTATGGAGTGCCATAGCGTCATGTTACTTAGAGACACTGTTGCGTTTGAAAAGATTATCAAAGGAAAATCAGGCGATAAAAAGGGTTCATTTGGAAGCGATTCAAAAGATATAACTTGGTCGAATCCTGTTGAGTTTGAAGAGTATATTCAACAAATTCAGGAGGCATCCAACAAGTTAATGACCGAAAATAGGAAACTTAGAAAGATTCACATTGATATTATCGACTATATTGTTTCATTGATGAATGTTGACTTACTTAAAAATAAAGAAATCTGGAAAGAAAGATTATCAACTATTAAGAGAACACTTGATTCAAGCAATTACAATGCAAAAGAAACGAAAATTTGGAGAACTCATCTTGATTATCAACTTTTTAAGGCTTTAGAATATCAATATCAGATTGGACTTGAGAGCCTAAATGAAAACTTTAATATGATTGAAGCTGATCTTGTGTATCTTGATAAAACTGTTAGCTTCAGACCGCCACTTGAAATGCTCAAGTCTCTATATTACAAAGAAATTCAAAACTTCATAAACATTCCAATTAAGTTTTCAGGTTTAGGCGGTAAACCCTCAATTTTCAGAATTATTCCGAATAAGAACTCTGAAAGTCTACACGCAGTCTATGCTAAAGCTGAAGAACTCTTTGCTCGACTTGATAACATGTTGAACACATTTTTGCCTTGGACAGCACTTGGCTATTTCGACCTCGAAACCTACATCGAAGAAAATTTCAAAGATGTCAAGGACTGGGAAAACAATTTTAAAATGTTGAGAGTCAAGCGGAAAGAACTCGAGAAGCTCAACGAATCATACAAAATCGACAACTTCTTTAACATCAGAATGGAGCCATTCAAAAAGGGCATTGAGGATCTTCTTTCAAGAATGAATGATATTTTGAAGCTGTCTCTTCGCTCAACGATAAAAGTAGATATTGAGAATATTGATCAATTTATTGATGACGGAATGAAAAAGCTCAACGCAAGGCCTCAAAGTGTTGAGGAAATTGGCAAAGCAAAAGCCGAGGCGGTTGAAATTGCCAGCAAGAAAAGCAAGTATATTGAGCTTTACAATCAATGCGAACAGAAAAACTACGTACTAATGCAAATTTCTGGAGAAGGAGCACATATAGGTGATATGCAAAGTAGATGGAAGAACTTTGATGTAGCACTAAATGCTTTCAGCTCAATGATTGATGAACAAAAGAATGTACTGAAACAAGAAACAGACAAAAGAATTAAAGCCTTAAATGGTGAACTTGAGAAAACCTTTAATCGATGGGAAGCCCTTAAACCAAAAGATATGAGCGATATGGATAGAGAAACAGCTATGGAAACTAGCGAGAAAATGAAAGAATGGAGAGAAAAATGGGATGAGCTTGAGAAGAAAATTAAAAATATTACAGCTGATTGTGATCATTTTGGAATTCCATTGCCTCAGTTCTCATATTATGAAGAGCTTAAAAGCGATTTAGCTAAACAAGAAGAAAGCTGGAGATTATATGATGAATTCTATAAAGAACTAGCTGAACTTGGAAAAGAAGACTGGCTTTCGTTTAGTAGAGGAAAAGGTATTTATCAATTCCAAGATTTTACTGATAAATGGTTTGAAAAATTAAAGTCAGCTTTTGCATCAAACCCTGGAAGTATAGTCAAAAGACTATTAAATAAGGCAATTGATCAATTCAGAGATGCATGGCCTTTGTTTAAGATATGTGTTGGAGAGGCATTTGAGAAAGAACATTGGAGAGCATTATTTTACATTATTGATCTTCCAAAATCTGTAACTGTTGAGAATCTTAAGTTTATAAACTTCTTAGATGCAATTGAAAATATGGTTGCAAAAACTGTTGAAATAAAGGATCTTGGAGCAAGAGCTCAAGGAGAAGTTTCTCTTAGAGAAGCCATACAAGAACTTAGAGCATGGTGTGATCAAACTGAGTTTGTTCTTACTGATTATGTTGGAGGTAAAGGACGAACTGTACCACTCATTAAAGAATGGAAAGATATAATGAATCAAGTCAGTGATAATCAATCCTTACTTATTTCAATGAAAGAGTCGAGGTGAGTCATTTAATAGATTTTTATTTTATCTTACAAAAATATTTTAGATTTTTCCAAAGATTCTCAGATCAAGTTGAGCAATTCGAGTCAAAGCTTACAGGAATTGATGAATATTTACAGAAATTGAATGTTATTCAAAGAAAATGGGTTTATTTAGAGCCTATATTTATTAGAGGTGCTTTACCTTCAGAACAAGCAAGATTTAACAGAGTTGATAGCGAATATGTTTCAATTATGATGGGAATTGGAACTAATCCAAAAGTTGTATCCCTTTGAGAAATTCAGGGACTTAAAGAAACATTAGACACAATTCTTAGTCAGCTTGATGTTTGCCAAAAAGCACTCAATGATTTCTTGGAAGAAAAGAGATCAAGATTCCCAAGATTTTACTTTATCGGAGATGATGATCTTCTTGAAATTCTTGGTCAAGCAACCAATCCTCTTGTTATTCAATCTCATCTTAAGAAATTATTTGCAGGTATTTTCAAAGTCGACTTTAACAAAGATAATACTGCAATTGTTGCAATGAAAAGTTCTGCAGGAGAAGTGGTTGAGCTTTCAGCTCCTGTCAAAATTACAGAAGAAGTAGAAATTTGGCTAAGAGATCTGGTTAATGAAATGAAAATGTCATTATCTCTCCTTTTAAAGTCTGCATTAAATACTCCAAACATGGATATTGTAAATACTCCTTCTCAAATTTGTTGTTTATCTGAAATGGTTCACTTCAGTAATAATGCAATTCAAGCAATTAAAAAGTCAAAATTAAGCAATTATAAAATAGATTTACAGAAAACATTAGAAGTATATACTTCTTTCGATCATGGCGGAGATATGTTATTGCTTTCAAAGTTAAAAGCACTGACTCTTGATATTATTCACAATATTGAAATTATTGACGTTTTGATAAATACAGGAGTAAAGAATCCAGAACAATGGGGATGGTATAAACAACTTAAGTATTCTATTGACCCAAGAAGAGACTATTGAAATGTTGGAATGTGAGATGCAATATTTGAGTACACCTTTGAGTATCAGGGTAATGCACCTAAATTAGTACACACTCCTTTAACAGATAAATGTTATCTTACTTTAACACAAGGAATGAAAATGGGATATGGAGGAAACCCATATGGACCTGCAGGAACTGGTAAAACAGAGTCTGTAAAAGCACTTGGTCAAGCTTTTGGAAGACAAGTACTTGTATTCAATTGCGATGAAGGAATCGACTTTAAGAGTATGGGAAGAATTTTCATTGGTCTTGTGAAATGCGGAGCATGGGGTTGTTTCGATGAGTTCAATCGACTTTTAGAAGAACAGCTTTCAGCTATTTCTCAGCAAATTCAAATTATTCAGTGGGCCATTAAGCAAGGAGAGGCAACACTTGAACTTCTTAATCGAACTGTTGAGGTAAATAAAAATGCAGGAATTTTCGTTACAATGAACCCTGCAGGAAAAGGATATGGAGGAAGATCAAAACTTCCAGATAACTTAAAGCAACTTTTTAGACCTGTTGCTATGTCTGCTCCTGATAACGAACTTATTGCAGAGGTTTTATTATTTGCAGAAGGATTTAAGTTCAGTAAACAACTTTCACAAAAACTAATCCCGCTATTTACCTTGTCAAGACAACTATTATCTCCTCAGCAACACTATGATTGGGGTCTGAGAGCATTAAAGACAATTTTGACTGTTGGAGGTCAGCTTATTCAAAAAGAAAGACTAAAAAGAGAGCTAAAGTTTAACGATGAAGCTTTGATATTAATTAAAGCAATCAGAATCAACACAATGTCAAAACTAACATTTGGAGACTCTAAAAAGTTTGAATTTTTATTGAATGATATGTTCCCAGGAATTAAAGTTGAAGATATTATTTATGAAAATTTAGAGAAAGCTATTTATGACACATTAATTGAACTCAACTTAGAAAATAATCCTAAACAACTTAGCAAAATGCTTCAATTCCATGAAGCTACGAGACAAAGAATGGGAGTTGTCATTGTTGGTCCTTCTGGATGTGGAAAAAGTACTATATGGAAGGTATTAAGAAAAGCATACGAAAAACTTAGTATCGCGATGTCAGTACATGTAATGAATCCTAAAAGTATGTTGAGACAGCAACTTCTTGGAGAAATGAATCATGATACACGAGAGTTCAAAGATGGAGTTCTTACAATGTCTGCAAGAAAGGTTGTCAAAGAGCCAACTGAGACAAGATGATGGATAATTTGAGATGGAGATATTGATCCAGAGTGGATTGAATCACTAAACTCTGTACTTGATGATAATCATTTACTCACTTTACCAAATGGAGAAAGAATTTCTTTTGGTGATAATGTAAACTTTATTTTCGAATCAGATAATCTTAAGTTTGCATCACCTGCTACAGTATCAAGAATGGGTATGATTTTCCTTTCAGAAGAAGATGTGAATGTGAGTAGACTCATTCACACTTGGATTAAAAAGCAAGATGATGAATCAATGAAAAATAAACTTGATGCATGGATGGAGGAGATTTTCTATAAAGCACTTGATTGGGTTCTTAAAAATGAAGACAAATGGGTTATTGAAACAACAAAAGTTGGAATAGTGCATAATGTCCTCTCGTCTCTTCAAAAGATAGATACAAAAGCAGCATTTGTTTATGGAATTATGATTGGTCTTGGAGGAAATCTCAAATCACAACACAGAAACGAATTAGCTCAACTTATATTCCAACTGTCTGGAGAAAGGCCAGCCGATGCTACAAATTTACTGAATAATTATTATGATCAAAAGACCTCAGGTTTTAAATCGTTTGTATTTGATTCTAAAGAAACAAGCCTTTCCTTTGAGAATTTAAAGAATATGAGTAAACCTCCAATAGTTGAAACAATTAGTGCTCAAAGAGATTCAAAAATGATTGAAGGATGGTTCTTAGCAGATAAACCATTTATTTTGGTTGGACCAGAAGGATGTGGAAAAAGTCTTATTATAACGAACATTATCAAGAAGCTTAAATCGACCTCTGTAGCAACAATTCATTGTAATGCCCAAACATCAGCATTCCATATTATACAGAAACTCAACCAGATGTGCACTCAAAGCTCTAAATCTCAAGGAAGAGTTTACAGACCAAAAGACGGACAAAAACTTATTATTTACTTAAAAGATATCAATTTGCCAAAGCCAGATAAATATGATACAATTCAACTAATTGCATTCTTACACCAAATTGTATGATATCAAGGATTTTATGATGAGAATCTTGAGTTTGTGTATTTAGAAAGAATTCAAATCATTGCCTCGATGACTCCAGCAACAGTAGTAGGAAGACACAAACTTTCTTGTAGATTTACAGCAAATGTTTGCATTGCATATATTGAAGATCCCCCTACTGAGGAATTAGAAAGCATTTACTCTATCTATATTAAAACAATTTTATCTCATGCAAACTTTGGAAATGGAGCAATGTGAAATTCGAGCAAAAAGATTGCTAAATTTTGAGTTGATACTTATGAAAATGTAAAGCAAAAGTTCTCGGTTGATGACTATCGCCACTATCTACTCACTCCAAAAGAATTGACAAGATGGATATTTGGACTTATGAGATACGAAGCTCAAGGAGCTGAATCACTTGTAGAAATTTTAACCTACGAGGCATTTAGATTATTCAAAGATCGTTTAGTAAACATTGAAAGTAAACAGGCGTTAGACCAGCTTATTTATGGACAACTTCGAAATCATTTGAAATTTGGACAAACAATTGGAAATATTTATTATTTAAGTAAAATATCAAGCGTAAATCCGATGTTCCCTGGACAAATTACTCTTGGAAGGATTGATAAAGCTGAGCTTGAAATGACTATTAAGGATACTATAAAAAGTTATGAACGAGAATACAAAGATCTTGATGTTATTTTGGTCGATGAGTTATTAGAGAAGTTTGTACAACTTGAGAAATCATTAAGTCAAAATGAGGGACATGTACTTTTAGCTGGACGATCAGGAACAGGAAGAAGAACATGATGTCAGCTTATTGCTCATATGCTCAATTTGAAATTTGAAACACCAAAAATTACTAGAGATTATTCTCTACCAGACTTCAAAAAGTATCTTAAATCTATTCTGATTGAGGCTGGAGTAAATGGAGTTAAGACTATTTTATTCTTAGAGGATCATCAAATGTGAGAGCCTGAATTTTATGAATATCTCAATAGCTTAATGTCATCAGGAGAAGTTCCTGGATTATTTGCTCCTGAAGAGCTCGAGCCACTTCTTAGTAGTCTTCAAGATGAATTAAGAAATGAATTTGAATGAAGAACAGTATATGAAGTTTTCCTTTTGAGAGTCGTTAAAAATATGAGAATTGTACTTTCCCTTGATTCAAAGCATCCAGATTTCATCTCTAACTGTTCATCAAATCCAGCATTAACAACAAAATCTAATGTAATCTGGAGTGAAACTTGGAGTAAAGATTCAATGAATAAAGTAATGATGGCACAACTTAGTGAAACATTTAAAAATTTAGAATGTAAACAGGAAGATATTGTTTCTCTTTTAATGCAAATCCATATAAATTGAATCGAGTTTGGAGCAACTCCTCTCCACTTTTTCCACTTTATTGACAATTACAAATTAGTGCTGAAAAACAATTTCAGTTCGCAGACAAGCGAGTCAAAGCACTTGATTGCTGGTTTGAGCAAACTTCAAGACGCAGCTGAATTTGTAGATAAACTCTCAAAGAAAGCACAATCACAAAAGGAGCTACTTAAGGCAAAACAGGCTGAAGCAGACGCTGCTCTTGCTAAAATCAACATTGCGCTTGAAAAGAAAGCTGAGCGTAAGCAGGAAGCTGAAAAGTTAAGGAAGCAATGCTTAGAAGATGAAGAAATTATTAAGGAAAGGAAGGTACTCATTGAAGAAGAACTTGTTGACATCATGCCAGAAGTTGAGGCTGCTAAGCAACAAGTCGGAGATCTCAAGCAAGATAACCTTAACGAAATTAAAGCTTTCAGAGTTCCGCCAGATCCAGTACATGATGTTCTTGGTGCTGTACTTTATCTAATGGGTGTTCAAGATACGACATGGGGTAATATGAAAAAGTTCTTGTCACAAAGAGGAGTTATTCAAAACATTATGAACTTTGATGCACATTACATTACGAAAGACATAAGAGATGATGTAAATAAAATTATCTCAAAGAAGAAAAATAGCTTTGAAGATAAAGTAATCAGAGCTGCTTCAGTTGCTACTGCTCCACTTGCAGCATGGGTTAAAGCAAACGTAAAATACTCTGAAGTATTGCTAAAAATAGAACCACTCGAGAATGAAATGAATGCTCTTCTCCAAGATCTTGGAAAGTCTCAAAAGAGAGTATCTGAATGTACGAAGCAACTTGAAGAATTAGAAGATAGTACAAAAATTTTGAATAATGAACTCAAAGAAAAGACAAATGAAGCAGCAGAACTTAAATTAGATTTACAAAAAGCAGAAAAAATGCTTCAAAGTGCTCAGAATCTTCTGCTTCAATTATCAGGAGAAAAAGATAGATGGGAGATTCAAGTCGAAGAAATTAAATCTAATATTCAGTCGCTTCCTTTTAAGAGTTTGCTTTCTGCTGCTTGCATTATTTATACTGGAAGAGATGATGAGAAATTAAGATTAAAGAAGATTTCTGAATGGAAGCAAATGCTAAAAGATTCATCATTTGATTTTATTAAATTTATGAGCTCTGAGAGTCAAATCTTAAAATGGAAAACAGAAGGACTTCCAGCCGATGAACTTTCAATTGAAAATGCCATAATGCTCAGAAATACTGTAAAAACTCCTATGATATTTGATCCAGCAACTCAAGCAACAGAATGGATGAAATCTACACTTAAAGCAGAGGCAAGTTCTGTTGAATTTTTAACTCATAATGATCCAAAATACAATACAAAACTTGAGATCTCAGTCAGATTTGGAAAAGTATGAGTAATTGAAGAAGTTGACGGAGTTGATAAGATGCTTTTCCCAATACTAAGAAAAGACCTAGTACATCAAGGACCAAGATGGGTTGTCCAATGTGGAGACAAACTTGTTGATTATAATGAAACATTTAGATTGTATTTTGCAACTAGAGACCCACATCTTGATATTCCACCAAATGCTTCACCATTAATAAATATAATCAATTTCACAGTTACACAAAGTGGTCTCGAAAGTCAACTCTTAAGTATTACGATTAACTTCGAAGAACCAGATCTTGAAAAGAAGAGAACGGAAATTTTGCAAGAAGAGGAAAGATTTAAAATTAAATTATCAGAATATCAAAAGAGTCTTCTAAATGAACTTGCAAATTCAGAAGGAAACATTCTTGAAAATAAACAACTAGTTGATTCATTGAATAATACAAAGGCTCAATCGACTGAAATCGAAAAAGTATTAAAAGAATCTCATAAGTTCCAAGTATCATTGGATAATCAGAGAAATATTTATCGAAGCTTTGCTACAATTGGAGCAGATTTATTCATGGTTATTGAGGATCTTTATAAACTTAATAATATGTATCAGTTTTCTCTTGCTTCATTTATCAAACTATTTAAAAAGGCACTTGAATCAAAGCCAACTGCATCATCAGTAGAAGAAAAATTAAGAATGCTATCAGATACTTTAATTAAGTTTGTTTTCTTTGAAATTGGAAGATCACTATTTAAATCGGATCGATTAACATACGGATTACATTTTATTCATGGAATATTCCCGAAACTATTCTCTGAAAATGAGTGGGAATACTTTATTGGAACTGCAGTATCAGGCTCTGAAACATCACAAGAGTTCCCAAGGTGGTCAACTCCAGATAGAAAGCCTATGTTCCACAGTTTTGCTAGTTTATTCCCAAAACTTATAAGAACACTTCAGCTTGATAATCAAGATCTCTGGCTTCCATTTGCTGCTTCTACTGAATGTGAAAAGGATATACCTACAAGTGTGAAAAGTCAAATTACACCATTCCAAAAATTGCTTGTTGTTAAGACATTTAGGCCAGATAGACTTGAAAGTGCTATGAACTCATTTGTGTGAGAAGCTCTAGGCAAAAAGACAATTGCTCCAGCACCACTATCTCTCAAATCTTTATATGAAAATGATACTGATTGATTTACTCCGATATTGTTCATTACTTCTCCTGGTTCTGATCCAAGTGATGAGCTTCAAGAATTCGCTGCTATGGAAGTTGGAAGGCAAGGATATCATGAATTAGCTATGGGAGGTGGAGAGAACCAAACAGCTATACAAATTATGAAAGAAGCTGCAGAAAAAGGTGAATGGGTTTGTCTAAAGAATCTTCACTTGGTAACACCTTGGCTTACAACACTTGAAAAAGAATTTAAACTATTAACTCCAGATAAAAAGTTTAGACTGTGGTTAACTTCAGAGCCACATAACAAATTCCCATCAATTCTATTGAAGACTTCATTGAGTATTACTTACGAATCACCTCCAGGAATAAAGAACAATATGCAAAGAACATTCCAATCATGGACACAAACATTCGATGAGAAAAACTTGCTGAAATCTCAAACATTGTTTATTTTGGCTTGGTTTAACTCTATCATCCAAGAAAGAAGAAAATATATTCCTCAAGGATGGTCAAAATACTACGAATTCTCATATGGTGATCTTAAAGCAGGAGAGACTATTCTTGGAGAAATAATTGAATCCAGTTCTGGCTCATTGCCTCAGTGGGAAATCGTCCACGGTCTCCTTGAAAATGCAATTTACGGAGGAAGAATAGATAATAGCTTTGATATGAAGGTTCTTAAAACTTATTTAAAGCAATTCTTCAGCAGTGATGTATTCCAAGGCACTAAGAAACTTTCAAATGCTATTCCAGTTCCAAAGACATCGACAATTAAAGACTATTTGCAATATGTTGCTCAACTCCCAGATCATGATAGTCCTCAGATGTTTGGACTACCTCCAAATATTGACAGAAGTGTTCAGAGATTCAACAGTCAGAAGTATATCAATGAACTTAAAGCAATTACAGCAATCAGCAAAGAAGACTTAAAGTTTGATAGAGAAATGTGGTCGAAAGCTCTTGGACCAATCCTAAAACTCTGGAAGAGTATTTATAAGCCAGATGGATTTAGATCAATAAAGATCAAACCTGGAAATCTGAACTCTGAAGATCCAGTTGAGGCATTTGTATATATGGAGACACAAAGCATGCTAGTTACTTTACAAAAAATTAATGAAAGCTTATCATCGATCGCAAGAGTTATTAAAGGAGCTGGAATGCTCACAAGCAAAATTGAAAAAGAAGCAACAGATTTACTGAAGAGAGAAGTTCCTGAATACTGGTGTAGTTTCTGGGAAGGTCCTGAGAATCCTCAAGATTGGTTGATACTATTTGAAAGGAAAGCATCTGCACTACTTTCATGGATTGAAAGAACACAAAATGGAGGATTGTTAGAGACAAATCTTAATCTCAGCGATTTATTCCATCCAGAAACTTTCTTTAATGCTTTAAGACAAAAATGTGGAAGAACCTTAGGTTGCCCAATTGATGAATTAAAACTTGTTTCTGCATTTGAAAAGAAGTCGCTTGGGTCTAAGATGACTGTAAAGCTCGAAGGAATGTATTTACAAGGCGCTGGTTTTGAAAATGGTGGAATTATTGATCAATTATCAGAAAATCTTTCAGAGCTTATTCCACTTCCAGTTTGCAATTTGGCATGGATTAGAAAGTCTGATTCTAACGTTTACTCTGAAGATACGACTGTAAGCGTTCCTGTATACTTCACAATTGTAAGAGATAGTCTACTTTGAGAATTAAATGTTCCAAATTCTGGAAGTGCAGACGCAAAGATAATTAGTGGAGTTGCAATTGTTTTAGACGGTTCAGACTAATCAATTAAAATTTCAAGAATTTTCACTCATACTTAAAAGAAAATTCTTATTACTTTATTCAATTCAACCAGAACTTTTCAAGTTGGGGTTTTGGGGTTTTGGGGTTTTGGGG
>JAQGFW010029294.1:0-10664 GCA_030463445.1 Euplotes aediculatus
CCCCAAAACCCCAAAACCCCAAAACCCCAAAACCCCAAAAGAATATACTATTTTGTAAATATTAATATACAATATTATTTTAGTGAAGTAGTCTTTTTAATATATAATTCTTGTTCACATCTTAATGATTACTTAAAAGGAGAAACAAGCTTTTTTAAATTATATGTCTACAATTTACATTAAATTGCAGGAATCATTTCCTAATTATGTTTTTAGAATGCATATTTAATTAAGAAATTTTAAATCTATAAGTGAAGTCATAAATTCTTTGTGAAGTACATACTTTGAGATTTTTAACTTCTAGCAGCTATCAGTTATTTGGTGTTATAATATAAATACAATTTTAATGAGAAATTAATAATATTTATTCAAAGGTTTAATTTTTTCTCTCTCAATAAATGGTATTATTACATAAATAAAAGTTGAATTACCTATCAATTTATCTGGCTAACTGAAGCGTTTTATAAATATTCATTTTTATGTGCTCTAAATTTGTAAATAATACCTATATTATTAGTGAATATATTCTTTCAAGTAGATAAGCTATATATTTTATTAAATCAGCTATTTTTTGTATTAAAAATTATTACTTTTAATAAAGTTATATTACTCTAAAATGACTATTGTATCAAGGTTGTCTACTTTAATAAGATTATCAAAATTTAATTAAAGAACTGTTAATTCATAAGTAAAATTAAATTTCTTAAAAAATAAGGACAATCAAAAATTTTGTGATCTAAATTTTCAGATTAAAATTTTCGTTATGTTACAAATTTTAAGATCTGAAAATTTTAATCAAAAACAATTTTGAATGTGATCACAATCAATTACTATTTAATTTATCTTATAAAAATAATAACTTTATATATATCAATGCTTTTATAATAATTTATTATAGAAATCCTATTAAGTTAAATTAATTTAAATAAAAAGTTAATTAAAATATTTGGAATTGAATTATTATAAATCAACATTCGTTGAGATTAAAAAATTAAAAACCAAGTTGCTATTGCTATTCTCTATAAAAAACTCATAAAGTTCTTATTTTATAAATAAATAAAATAATTCTTGTTTATGTTCAAATTAAACGATTGCATAAAAGTGTATCTGAGCACGACCCCAGTTTGATTTGTATTAAACAATAACATTCAAGTATTGATCCAACTTGCTTAGCCAAAATAAAATAACTAAATTGGAGCTTTCCACAATATGAAAAGTGCAAATCTACTAATATATTGATAAACACAGCATTTTGGTTGTTGACTTCAAAGGCCAGACTTTAAATCAATTATGTTAGCCAACAAATGTACCTTCCTCCCACTTTCCTGACTGGGGTTCTGTTCCATCTAAAAAGTATTTCGTTCCTTGTCCATGCTTCTTTCCGTCTTTAAATTCTCCGATGTAGTAAACACCATCCCAAATATGTCTGCCTTGTCCGTGCAGGTTTCCATCCTCCCAATATCCTTCTCTGATACCTATATCAACTATAATTATATAACGTACCTCCCCAATTATCAACCTGTATGCCAACTCCGTGGAGCTCATCGGCTTCTTCTTTGAACTGTCCAACTCCAACTCAGTCATATCCAATTTTATGTGTGTATGCTTTAGTCTGAATGGACTTGGTCTGGAAGTCCGAGTATACATATTCAAACGCTTTTAGCTTGCTATATATCTTTGAATTACTAGGGAAGTTTCTCCTATAAAGAAAGTAAGATAATGGAGGAATAAGAACCAGCAAACAAGTGAATTCAAAAACTTTCATCATTAAGCAGATTTGCCAGATATTGAATTAAATACTTGCATTCAATTAAGACTCAGATGTTTTATGTTTCAAAATTTAGATTAAATTGTTGAACTATCTTTATGAAATTTAGTTTTTTAATATATTTTTGACTAACAAATAAAAATTATTCAACATCTTTACCATATTAGACGCTGTCTCGACCCATTTAAAGAATCGACACTTTGCTAAATTCGGAAAGAGTGATCCAAAGATGATTTTAAATTCTACAAATTTACAACTTTAATCAAAATTAGTAATAAATTAAATCTTGAGTAATGCTAATATTTTAGTTTTGTTATAACTATATTTAGAATCATTAATAAATATGCAATTTAGGTGAGTAAATCATATCAGAATTGTCTAATCTTAAGCGATCAAGTCCAAGCACACAAGTCTAATATTAAAAAGTGCTGATTTATTAATTTTAACTTGAAAGAAAATGATGAAGGAGAGATGGAGGTTATTCATATTGAATTTACTGAGCAAAAAGCTGATATAGAAAATGATAAAAATTCTATTGACTATTTATGATTTGATGTACAAGTAGAAGACGAGCAAGAGATTGCTAAAGTAACTTTATTGAGAGTAATAAACAAGCTGATGAGTAAATTTATCCTAAACAGGAAAATAAAGAATCGCATTATTATTGTATCATATCAACTGAAAAGAAAAAATAACAAGATTTTGTCTAGTATTTTTAATACATAACTTTTTTTAATTAACTATTTTGTTAAATAATATTATCAAAGATCAAATTTTTATAAAACTCGATTGGGATGCCTTTCTTTCATAGGGTATATTTTTACACCAATTCATACTCTTAGCTTAACTATCTGTGATATTTAATAAACAGAATTAACACACAACTTTGTCGAGCCTGCGATTAAACACTCAAATAAATAATTATTTTAATGTGCTTGTTATGCTATCTATTTGATCCAAATGTTGAACAAGTCTTTAAATCTTTATTCTTTATTTACTACTTACTTCCATTTGCTCTTATTAACTATCATTTTGTCTCAGTAAAACTTTTCATTTCTTAGAGTCAGTAAGGCTATAAAATAGTTTAATAGCATATGAGGATTGTTTTATTTCAAAATTGGCATTTCTATTTAGTCTATAGGTAAACTTGAATAAGAAGAATATACAAAGCTTCATAATTTTAATAAATTTTAAACATAAAGCAAATAATGTAAATTAAACTAAATAAAATTCTTTAGCATTCAATATGTATATTTAATTATATTTTGTGCTTTGTTTTACTTTTTTTGATTAGTTATAAAAAAAGAAAAAATAATCATTTATTAGCTTAAATTTAATATTATCCTTTTTCATGTATTTTCGCTTTTTAATATTTTAATTAAAGTTTGCTTTAAATTAAAATATATAATTATGAATTTTTTTATTTATCAAAGTAAATAAAAATATAATTTTCATATTTTAATAGTTTTTAGTTGATTAAAATACTAGAAATTGGATTTTAATTTCAGGATAATATTTTCCCTTTGTTCGATATTAATCAATTTTTTCAAATCTAAAAGATACACAAATCTTTAGAACTGCTCAAATGATAAAAATAAAATAAAATTATGAAACTAAATCTAACTAACAAAATTATTTTAATTACGTACATATTTAAAATCATTTTAATTATTAAGTAAATTACTCTTCATAATTTTCTCATATAAAGGAAGTAATTGATAAAAATATATTAATAATATACTATCATTTTAATTTGAAAGCACATCAAAATTTTGTGTAAAAAATTTACTTAATAAACTTTAAATCTTAATTTGCATTTCAAATGAATTAAAAATACTCAAAATATAATAGCTACTTCTGAAATGCATTATTATTAAAACTTATTTATTAAACAAAAAGAACTTAGTAGATTTTATATTAAATATTTAACAATAAAGCTATTTAAAACTTTAATTTATAATATTTACAGAAAAATAATTTAATCAAAACATTATTTATCCTTTTAGAATTCAATCATAATTTGAACGGAAAAATAAGTAAATCGTTTTTAATACAAAAAAAAATCTAAGACTTATTCATTTAATAGTTAATAGATGTTTTTTTTATATTTTCGTGAATTCTTATTTACTCTTAAAATAAGATAGTTAGTAATTATAGTACAAATTTTCAAAATAAGTAAATTCGTCTAATTTTACATCAAACTAAATGATTAACATATTTTTGTATTTTACATTGAGATATAGTCAAACCTCATTATAAAATAACCTAACTTTATCTTTAAATTAGGTGAAATATATAGGTTGATCCACTTAAAATATGCTTTAGGTTTATCTCCTCAGCAACTACCACAGCAATAACATGATATGTAGTGAATTCGAAGCCAAGGAAGTCAGACACAAAGAAGTCGGAGATCAACTAGAACTGACGCATAATAGGATTCAGGTTCGATTATATATTCAAATTATTGAGCTTTATCAAAGAGGATTGAAATGATGTGAAATATACCACCGTCAACGAAAGAGGACGTGACAAAATAGTTTGGAAAACTTAGAACAATAGCAACTATCACGATTTCGAAGATTTAAAAGTCAAAATCCTTCTCCTATTCTGATGATCTAAGCAGCCAAATTTAATTTTAAATACCTTCATGTAACTAAAATATTTAAAGACTGATAAGAGTGACGACATGCTTTACCAGATAAAAGGTGCAGAATAAGCATCACTGCAAGAGGTGAGGGAGATCGGCAGAATAAGTCTGAAGACAGTATTCACCCAAGTACTTTCTTTTTTGCATGCAATATAGCAATTGAAGATAATTATTCAAATCGAAGCCTTAATGAAAACATTAAGGGCATACTTGTTCAATAATTGAATAAAAGTGACATTTGTTTAGAAGCAAATCTAACTGAAGTTATTCTAAAGCTTTGAAAGAACAGGATCAAAATAAACATCTCATTTATTTATACAGTAACAAGTAAAGCCACAGAGTGTCTTCAAATTATAAATTAAAGAGAGTAATTATTAGTTTATAGTTTTTTGGTTAATTTTATCTTCATTTTAAGCGTATATCTTTTTTTAACTCTTTTTCAATATTTTTAATTTTATTTATATTTTATTTACCTTTCAGAAGTATTTGAAGCTCTTTTATTTTAAATGTCATAATTTTACTGAGATAAGATTATTATTCAGACTTATTGAATACTAAATAATGCTTTGCAGCAAAAGAGCTTGAGGTTCACTATTTATAAATACATTACTTAAAATTTGTAATTTTAAAGTTCACATTTAAATTCTTTAGAATAACTCTATATCTTCATTATTATAGTGCTTCTCCTTACTATAATGTTGATTGATAAGTGTTATTATAGCATATCGATTAGTTTTAATTAATTTTAAGATTTTTTTAAACAAATAAATTACTTAATTTATGCAATTTGGGCATATAATGATCCAATCTAAAATATATTTAAATACTCTTAACCAAAATGCTAATCTATATTTTATTCTTTAGTTTGTTTATTTACTGAACATAAAATAAGATAAATTAATCTATAAAACTATTAAAAAATCTAAATTGAATATCATTTTGATATGAATTTATTAAAATTCTAATTCTACATATTTTCTTCATCTTAAATTTTTTAATAAATATAATAAAAAGAACAGAAAATAAAAGATAAATAGAGATAATTTAGTAAATAAAGTGTATCAGCTAAATCAAAACTATCATCTAATTACTTACTAAATTTCTTTTCTTCCTCATACTTTATTATTTGTTGTTTTTTAATCTCTTTTTCCAATATCTTTCTGACAGCACTTACTGTAGCGGAACATTGTTCATAATTCTAAATTAATAGTTTAGTTTGCTAAAATTTAGCTGGAATGCTAATTATTTACTATTTACTTATGTAAAAATAAACGCAGTATCAGTTGAATATTAATAAATCAAAATCTTTTGTTTAACGAAAGGATTAACCATAAATAAATAAATCAATTAATTATTTGAATATCATAAATTAGATCTTTTTGATCATATTTATTTTTCTGAATGAATAATGAATTCACTATTTCATTGATAAGTTAATATCTAAAAATAAATATCTTGAATTAAAAATCAATTTTAAATCCTGATTTATTAGTATTTATGATGAAAATTTTAAATCAATATATCATCAATTAGAATTCGATCTATATATTGATGATCATTTAATTAGGTCGTTGGAGTTCGAACAACCTGCTTTTATAAACTAAACGAATATTAAGTTGGAAACAAAACTTAACAAATTCATTTATTGGAAAGCATCAACTCCAGATTCTTTAATTAAATCATAGTAAATGCTAAAGGGATTGATTTATTCAGTACAGCAAAGAGCTATTGAAACTTTTTAATTTCTTGGTGTATTCTAAACATTAATATGCAATAAATATATTAAGAGTCAACTACACTTTATCTGAGTTATAAAATGAGTAACATCAGAAGCCTCTTTATATTTTATTATTACAAATATATTTACTGACAAAAAAGCTTTAATGATGAGATACTCTTTTGATAAACCAAAGCTGGACTAAAAGATAAGCTTCTAAGTTATTTAAATTTTGTACTTTTTATACTTATTAAAGCAAAGTCTGTCATGAAAGAATTATATCAAAGTAAAAGGGATTTGATTTTCAAAGCGATAAAACACTTTAATGGCAACTGCATCCATAAAGTCTTGTGATTTAATTAATATAGATAGTTTTTACGAAATACATTGCATTTACTAAATTCATTAAATTAAATAGCCAAAACTGTGAAAGTTATAACTAGATTTTGTAATTCTAACAAGAAGTACTACTTGCTGCATTACTACTTTAATTCGAAAAATCTTTTATAAATTTAATTGTAAGGTGACAATATCCTGAGATGCATTAATAGCTTTTTATTTTAGTTGTTCTATAATCAGATATAAATATGATACTTAACTTAAAACATAAAGAAATGTTTATGCGGTTCAAGAAACTCAAATAAGAAAATGATGCATAATTTGTATTAAAGATGATATATAAATAAACATACTTGAGTCCTATAGAATATTTAAGAAGATAAAATTATAAATGATTACTTATTAACAACTATTGATGAAGGGGAGTAAATAACAAATGGAGATGTTGTACATCACTTGATTCAATTAATGAATTTAGAAACAATAAAATATTTTATCTAATGAAATTCTAATATAAAATGATCGAATTAAAAGATAAATAAAAATTACATAAATTTTATGCATTTAAATAATATAAATTCAGATAATATCAAAACTTTTAAAATTAAGTTTATCCAAAAGCTATAAAATAAAAGTAAGCGATCTTTTGAAAATAAAAAATTTGAGTGAGTTCAAAAACTAAAATTTAAGAATGAGAATATTAGGTATTACTTATCAATACGCATGACTCTTTATTAGTAAGATATATTTTTATGATGTAGTAAAATCAAATGACATCATTTATTTACGAGTGCTTATAAAGGAAAACCAATAATAACACAAAAGTTGTTGCTCAGGTTTTGCAGACTGAGCAATCACGAGATACTGTGAAATACTAATGGAAGGGATAAATTAGTTCAATTTAAATGCAGGTGAAGACAAGCTGATAGAAAGAATTAGATCCAAAGCAAATCATGCAGAGAGCGTGAATTAATGAAAAGAAGTACCAAAACTCAAGCAAGTCGATTGAACTTAAGAATAAGACAATTGAAAATTCAAAGAAAATAATAGTCGAACCTATTTTTACGGTCAGAGAAACGAATACAAATATCTCTACGTGTTTGCAAGATATTTAGCAAATAAAATATGAGATAAATTGTAGCAAAAGAGATACACATAACGAATGGTCACTTTTTAAAACTTTATGATGTTCTCTTTTTGCTAGTTTAGCCAATGCTGGATGAATAGAATGATTAAAAAAATTGCATTTGCTGTTTCTAGGATATATGTTATTAGAAACATAGCCCATCACAAAGAGTTAAAATTGATATTGTTAAAGATAAAGATATTATTTTAAGACTTAAGAATCAGAATTTTAATTAGAGTGCAGCTGATTTATTTAAAATCACTTATGAACAGCATACAATTAAGTATTCCAGAAATTAATTGCAAATACTATATTAAATGACTACTTTGAAAAAATTAGGAGCCTTACTTTTAACGAGATAAGCAAACTTTCCCAAAGAAACCATTTACATTTAATTTTTGAAAGTAAAAAGACTATTCATCAAGGAGCAATTAATTTTTATACTGAATCATTTCATAACTTTATTTCAGAAGATGTTCAAAAACACCTGATTGAAAATACCTTTATTAACCTTCCGCTTAACAAACTAGTTTGCATAATTAAGAAACGATTTAAATTTCACATATAAATGATGACTATCATTACCAAATGCCATTGATTTTAGAAGAATATTAAGTTATTTAAGAATATCATTCTCTATAGATTTTATTTCAAAGTTAAAGCAAGGAGCTATACTTTGTAATGTAGAGGAATACACTTTCTCTCGATATACAAAAGTTAACTACTAGGAGGCTTTTAAAGGATAGAGCAAAGAGCCAAAAACTCATATTTAATTAATAGATAACATGTACATGATCTTGGCAATATTTTCAAATGATCGATGTATTTGAATGATATCTGATAGCACAATTGATTCATTTATATTTGTTCAATTTATAAAAGCTTCAAACAGTTTGATAAATAATCAAAATCTATTTGAACATCAAGAAGTTTTACTTATTTTGGACAATTGATTCTCACATAAAAAACAATATGAGGTTTGTAGAATTAATTAATAAAATATTATTTTTGCCTGCTTATTCTTCAAATTTAGCACCAATAGAGATATTATTTGGCTTTATTAAGTAAAAAAAGCAATTTATCGCAACAAACAAAAGTCAGATTAGGAGTCATTGAATTAAAAATCAAATTATTGTTTGTGACGAAGAAAGTAGCAAATAAATCTCGTTAAAAAATATCTTTCAAAGTCTTTTGCTGAATAAAAAGTTGTATTAATTATCATAAATAATTAGAGTAAAATTTTTGATTTAATGTGTTAATTTTTGCATTTTGATGTTTTTTTTTTCTTCAAAATCGATACACATTCGCATTTTGCTGTAAGTTTAAAAAAAATTAAAAAATTTTAATTATTTTGCCTACTGTAAACAAGCCTTATTCTTCATTATTTTGAACTAAAGCAATGTAAAAGAAATAAAAGCAAAATTAGCAACCAAGATTTGGTTAATACTTTCTTTAGTATATGATCTCTTAAACATTTTGATTAAAATTTTATTAAAATTTATTTTAATTTGTTTTGAAAACTTCAAATGAAGAGATTAGAATGTACGTTAAGCTAAAAAAGCAAAATTTAGAAGAAAGCTTTAATACTCAAAATAAAGTATATAGTCTTAAAACAATTGGTATGAGTTAGCTTTTTAATCTCACGAAGAGTTTATCTATATTAAAGACGAAGCATGAGTTTAAAGTGCTCATATTTATGGTTTATGATTGCTACTTTAAGCTAAAATCTTCCAATTAATTTTAGAGTAAACCCCTAAAATGTTTAATACCTAAAAATCATATGATTAGGGATCTAAAAGTAAAAATGAAGCGAATAGATGCTATTACAAATTCAGAGATTTGAGACTAAAGTTTATATTTTATGTCATAAAATCATTTTTAATAATTTCAATCTTTTGAATGAAAAGTATTAAACTAATATAGGCTTATTCAATATCAATTACAAACAAAAAATACTAATTTGAATCTAAATAGATATAACTTTTACCTTTTTATAAGCAATCGCTGCTTTTGCCATATTTCGAATCTTATTTTGCAATTCCTTTACCTTCTTAAATTTTTGAGTAGGAAATCTGCACAATTTAAGTGTTTTGCCATAAATCTCATTGGGAACTGAAAAATTTGAGACTTCCTTGCTCTCTTCATTAATTTTTATTTATTTTATCACTCCAATTCAATAGCATGTTTAGCTTTGATTCAATTTCATATTAACTTCATAAATCATTCTTAAAATCATTATAATAGTATTTTTTCCCTTTTCTCAATCTGGTATCACAAAAGAAAGAGGTTCATATCTCGAAATATGATTATTCTTAATACTTGTAAATGTGGCACTCCTCGCCTTCATCATCATATCATTTAATATGCTTATAAGGTGGTCATATTCATCATTTATCTGGAGCTTAACTTTACTGTAAGCTATTTTATCAATAGCTGCATCTTTGTTTTTAACATACTCCATCTGTTCTTGAAGTATAATTAACATTCTCTCCATAGACTCAAGAACATCTATATCCTTTTTTAGCTCGGCTTCTAAGTCATGAAAACCTTCACAAGATGGATCAATAGATTTTGAATGATAATGACTGTTGCTTGTTAATCTTATCCCTTCCGCTGTTGTTGGATCTAATAATAGTTCGACTGGAGTATCTCTATCAATTTCAACGCACATAATTGCCAGGTTAAAGCAATCAGATCGAGAACATTTTAGATGACTGAAACCATCTTTAATGTTTTGAATAATTTCTTTTACGTTACAAAGTCTATTATCGACTGTGGCACTATAAACTATTGCATCTAATGCTTTAATAAAATCTAATTCCCCAAGCAGCATCATGTTCTTTGTTTGCTCATGATCTTCAGTTGCTTTATTTATTGAACTCTCAAGTGTTGTTAGTTGCTTAACTGCATTACCTAGACTTAATATTGTGATAGAACGTTCTGTCATGCTCTCAGAGCCAATTCTCTCTTCTGTTTCCATAATTGTTTGATGTTTAATATATTATATAAAAATTTGTTTCGATGCCCTTATAACATAGCGGGGTTTTGGGGTTTTGGGGTTTTGGGG
>JAQGFW010029469.1:0-12248 GCA_030463445.1 Euplotes aediculatus
CCCCAAAACCCCAAAACCCCAAAACCCCAAAACCCCAAAACCCCTATCTAGAATTTTGATATTGAAGAATGTTTTAATCAACCAAATACTTAATAAAATTATAATAATTATTTTGAGCATATCATAGATGTCTGAAGATACTTCTGAGTTTAAAGAGCTAAGCGAAAGGTAAGCATTTCTAATTATCATATTGCTTAAATAATACAATTATTTTAATTACCTCCAGAATTTGGAATATCTTTAGCAAAGTATAATAAATAAGTATAAAAGTCGAATTAAAGATTTTTAAGAAGATATTCTGACAGAGATATGAACTCAATGTTAGATTTATTATCGCTACTTATGAGATGCAATGTATAAATTGAGAACAGTATAATTGCATTATATAATTCTTACTACTTAAAGTTCTTTACACTTGATTTGAACTTTAGTAATATTAAATTATTGATACTGATACTTAATTGCATATCCAAAGTAACCAAGCAAATTTATTTTTAGAGTTCAAAAAGCACTTGATCAGAGATTCGCTGACTATGTTGATCCTAAAATTGAACTGCAAAATATGTTTGAATATCTATCAATGGGCCTAAAATATCCTTCACTTCGAAGTGAACCAACTGAAGAAGATAAGTAAGAAAACTATATCCTTTCCTAATTTGCAAAAACTAACAACACTACATTTAGAAGTTTGAAGTTTGATAACAAGAAAATCAAAGGAATAGCAAATAAAATATGAACTGCGGGCAAGAAGCTGCAAGATGATGTAAGATTTGCAATAAAAACCTCTAAATTATTCATTTTTATTAGAAATAGTTCTCATTGATATTATTTTCACAAAATTAAAGATTTTCAGCTTATGTGTAATAAACTTTGGACTAACTTTTTGGATAGGCACTCGAGGTTGCAATAAGTACACTGAAACTGCTTGTTGACTACCTCAAAATTGAGTTATTAGGAACCATGCCGATTAATGAAGACATCATCGAGTCCCTTCAAGTAATATTTGACGAAAAGCAGAGTTTCTTTCAAAACCACACCATTGATCCTCCCAAAGAAGGGAGTGAAAAAGAGCCTGACTCAAAGGTTTTAGCCTCACAGGCAAAAGAAGGTAAGCTTGAGCTATTAATTACATAGGAGAGACTCAAAAGCAATGCAATACGGATTTATTGGGTCTCGACGATGGAAATAAAGCTGATGATGAAGAAATGGATGACCAAAGCAAGTATTTCGGTGATGACTGCAATCAAACTCCAACAAAAATTAAAGTTATAAATTGAGAACAAGATTGGAAAACAGATCAGTATTTTGAAGGCAACAATGAGAACGCACAAAGTGCAAATGCACCAATGGTCGGAGATAACGTTGATGCCATCAAGATTGAATTCGACATTCCTGGAAATATATCAATTTGGGAAGAAGCTCAGATCGTACAGGATACTGGTGTTAGCTACAAAGTTGTATTTGAGAGGGAAGATCCAAGATTTACACGAGAAATTGACAAAGAATTCTGGGAAGAGTCGATTGCACCAAGAGGTACTCATACTAAAAATAGTGAATGGAGATATGAACTTCAGAATAAGGTTGGCTCTTATGTAGACTTCTACCAAGTTGGATTTGGATGGTGAGAAGCAAGAATTACCGCTTCAATGATGAGCTTAGATGGCTTAGTTGATCAAGTCTTACTTCAGATTACGCGAGTTCCACCTGGAAAATCTAAAACTCTTTCTTCTTTTAAAGAAGTAGAGTTTCCTCAAGTATCAATTAGAAGTCCTTTAATAAGAAAACACAAAGAAAAATTCTGAAAACCTAACGAGGAAATTGAGCTAGAAGAAATGAATAAATCAACTTTTAAACCTTCCGGTCCATGAAGTGTATGGGTCAAAAAGGGCGGCAAAACAACAGTTCAAACAAAAATAACAGAATATTTCTGAGAAATTGGATGCCACTTTGATATAAACAATAGAATTAAAGATATAGAGAACCCTCCAAGAGTTTGGCTTGTTATTCAGCTATTAAACTATCTCTCTATTGCATCAAAGCATATTTCTAAAGACAAAGATGAAACTTTTACACCTGATTTTGAGAGATCAATTAGAATTTATTTTGGTAATGGCGGAGTAAACAAATCAATCAAAGAATTCAAGTAAGTAATTTGCTTGGTAGATTAAATAGAGTTTAAAAACTTATCTAGGTATGACTTTTTTGAGACAATCTTCAACTCTCTCAGAAAGATTTTGAACTATGGTGACTTAATCAAAAAGAAAATCTCTACATTTATAATCCTTGATGCTGCTTATCAGTGTTTGATCACAGATTCTCTCAGCATAAGAGTACATGGAATCAAAGAAATTGAAAGCATCAGCTCTAAAATTTTCAAAGGAAGAATTACTGAAATTAAGAAGGATGACATGGGAGAGTGGCTCTCAAACCATGAAATAATTTCTTGTGCATTTGGGCCAAATCATCACTCAGAATTGATAAACAGATCAGAATTCATTCTCAAAACTTTATGCCGCTCTCAAGTTGGTATAAAACCTGAAGAAATTAGTATGATTTGGAATCTCACAAAAAGAGATAAACAAACAAAGTCAGAAATCTACACAATTTTGCAGCAAGTCGGTGAGAGTCTTGGAAAAGAGTTCAGTGATTTTATAATGGAAAGAATAATGGAATACGATCATTTATCTAATAAAGATCTTGAATTTATGTATTCATTTAAAAATAAATCTGAGTTCCAAAATGAATTAACATGGAAAATCCTTAACAACTCGGATATTTACTCAGATCACGTAATCTCAACAGCATTTGAAAAAGTTATTGATAATGTAAAGTTCTCAACAATGGATAAAAAGCTTGGAATTATCAATAAATGTGTTGAAAAACTTAGAGAACATCAAGCATCGCTCGTATTTATCAAGATTCTTAAAGCAGTTATTAATTGATCAACATTGCAAACAGCAAAGGTTCAAAGCTTATCAGAGCTATTTGACAAAGCAAGACTAGACTGAGAAGAAGCCTTCTTTAATGTAAGTTTATTTTGCCTTAATGTCTAGGATTTCGATTATTACTGTGAATATGTCAAGGATTGAATTGCAAAGGATAGTACAAGATCTTACAATTCAGGATCAGAATGTTTTGTTGATAAATTTACTCATGCGATCCATATTAATGAAAGGCTCAGCTTCATTGTTGACTTTTATAAATTCTTTAAAGTTAAGCTTTCAGAAGCTCAAATCGGAACTTTATGGAGAATAATGGTAATTGAGGCTCCGTGCAAAGCAAATTATGAATTATTTTTTAAATGGATGAATGAACAAGCAAATTCAATTGATTCAAAACAGTAAGTACTGATAAGCATTTTTATATCTAATCTAACTTTAGGTACTCTGTTTTGACAAACGATTTATTGGTATACTTTTATAATGAATTTCTGATGAGCAAGCAAAGCAATTATATTCTTCTCGAAACAGAAGGATTTAGACTAATAAAATCGCTCTTTATGTTGATCAATGAAAAGGATCACAAAATGCAAATATTGGCACAAAGTCAAGCCAAAAAAGAACACGGAACAGTGAATAGCTCAACTGGGGCTGTTCTTTCTTCAAACAGTTACAGTTCCGATCAAAATTCTAAAGAATTCATAATATACTGTCATCCTCATGAACTTAATGGAATTGATACTTTCTGGAGAATTATTTTGGAATGAACTGACATTGGAGTGATCGCTGAGTGTATAATGCTTATCATTAATCTTCATCAAAATCTCAGCATAATAATTGAGCAAAAAAGAATGGAAATTGAAGAAGATCTTGTTAAACGTTGAATTACAAAGATAACAGAGCTAAGAGAAGTTTGCAATAAATTCTCTTCTGATGATCCGAATATTGATGTAAATCTTGCTAAACTTTATCAGTTCAAAAGAGAGTTTACATTAAAACAAATTGAATATATTTGTCTGCTTATCAGATCGTTCATGGAGAACAGTGAACTAAATGGAATCGGTGATATTTTGACTCCAATGACTATTATAAATGATGAAAAATTAACTGTAATTGTGAAAAATAAAATTTCATATGGTCAAGGATGTTTTAACAAAAAGAAAAATCCAAAAATCTTTAAACTAAATGTGACTTGAAGCTTTACTCTCTGGAAACTAAAGGAAATCGTAGCAAAGAAGTTAGGAGTCGATCCTATATTAATTAAAGTTGAGAAAGCAGGAGCAGTAAACAAACACTTCAAAGATTCTGATAATAGTAAGAGAGTTGTAGAGGTAGGAATTACAAATGGAGATATTTTAAATATTTCTTCTAAAATGGCATCCTCATCGATTGTCAAACTTAACCTAATGTTCTCTGATCAAACATTGACTCCAGAAGCTGATGCATTATTTGAAGATGTCTTCTATAAATTCTCAGATGAAGGTAAAGTGATTATTAGTTTAGAAAATCTACTATTTAAATAAATCAATTTTAAATAACTTTTTATAATTAAATGACTAAAGAAAGTTTATCGAAATAATTTAAACAAAATTGTTTTGAATATAATGCTTAAATTCTTAGTGCTATTTAATCAAATCAATACTTATTGTTTAACTAAAATTAAGTTGCATTTAGTGAATAAAAGTATTTATATAATCAAGTTAACTTTATTTTTACTATAAATAACTTTTAATTTTAGAAAGCTTATGAATGACTCGTAAGACTTGAGCACTTTTCCTGCAGACATGAACAAGTCAAGTAACTGATGAAAACGATCAACGAATCAAACGCTTGTTTGATAATTATGACAGAGATGGTGACAATCTGATTACTCTTCAAGATTTCAAAGACTTCTACAAGGATTCTATTATCAAGAAAGAGTCTACAGTTTGGTCAAATATTCGATCTTGGGACTATAGACAAGACCTCCAAAAAGCAAGTGGCAAAGATCAAAGATCTGCTAAAACTCTTCTCAGATACTTACTTCCAAGAAACAGAGAGTTTTACGGCTATTTCCTAGAAATGCTGCACTGAAAAAGTAATTATCCATTTTAGAGCTATTTAATATTTATTGATAATTGATTGACTTTATAGTTTTCTTTTTGATAACCTTTTGTTATTTCTAATTTGAAAAATAACTATGAAAATATATGAAAGATTTTAATTGAGATTCTCTACATATATTTGAGGTAAATAAATATGCATAAACTGATTTATAAAAACAATAAGGTTTAAATTAAAATAGGATCAAATAAATTTTATTTGTTAACATTTTAACACTAATCTCTATATTTTTGAGATAGCCAATTTAAACTCAATTTGAGCTTTAAAATTTTACATAAAATAACTATTTTTAATAGGAGATGGATACTCAATAGCAAAATGAAGTTGGGAACTACTTATTAGATTATCACTGGATCCAAACTTACTTCAAAAGTTATACGAATTCAAAGATTTTAACGATTGAGGAGAGCAGGTTGAATTTAAATTTGAAAATCTAGTGGACATAAATAATCCATTCCATCTTTACTACCTACTGACGTTGATTCACTACTTGCTCAAGGCTCGATCAGAAGGACTATGCACTCTTGATGTTATATTCAATGAGGAGCAGGTCTGAACTCAAAATAACTCCGACAGCAATCAGATGGAAGTTACTGGGAAATCAGTGGGAACTGATGCGTATACTAACCAAAATATTCCGTTGCCAACTCCAGCAATCCCAGTTGGGTATCACGGCCCATTTACAAAAGAAGAGGCTGATAAGCGCTTTGGAGATGAAAATAAGGATCATAGCCAATCTAATAATTCAAAATCGGAAAATGTAGTATCTGCATCAACTGGAGGTGACATCCCTATCCCTCCACCGATGCCTATTGGAGGCGATGATTTGATTTGCAAACAAGGCGAAGAAGAGTCGATTAGAAATGAAGATGATTTTGAAGTGAGGAAAGCTAATGATGACTACGATGTCAAAGTTTATCCTCCAGGAGGAGTTCGAGTTGAAGCAGAACCTAAATCGGATGATGATAAGAGGAAACACAACAATCAAAAAGAATCAGAAAAAGATAATGACCCTGAAGTGTACTTCAACTACACTGAACCACTAAACAGTATAAATGGATATTTTGACTTTAATGAGGCTATGAGTCAAGAATGGCACCGCAAATTCTTTGAAAACGGAGGATTCCAATTCCTGCTTGATTTGATTTTAACAGACAAGAGCTTTATTGGATCAAAACTAAGTCACATGGAAACTATGTCATTTGAAGAAAAGAACTGAGTTAGCTTGATAGTCAAAATGATTACTCTAATTGTTACAGGAGCAAACGTCGCAAATGACAGTCTCTTCCAATTATCTGATTTAAAGTTAAAACAAAAGTTAGCCTCCAAAGAATTACCAAAAGTTCCAGAAGATCAAGAAATGAAGGATGCTGAACTTGGTCAATACGAAATTGATGAAGAACAGCTTCTTGAAAATATTAAAAATCAAACACCAATTAGAGAAAGATCATCATCAGCTATTGCTAAGGAAGAAAATGAAAAGATTCAAGAGGAGACTAAAAGGCAGCTTCAGGCATCCTTTGAAAATGACTGCCTAAATTTGGTACACTCTTTAAAAGGAGATCTTGGAATGAAAATACTTAAAGAGACTCCATATAAAAACTTTATTAACAAAGTCATGACATTGCTTTGAAGCATGATTACAAAAAGAGAAATGAGTGAAACTGACAAGCAAATTATTGACAATGCCGCATACATCATTGATATCTTATTCCTTTTTAGTGAAGATCTACTAGAAGTTGTATATAAATATGAGGACGAGGCCACTGGAATGAAGTTCCACGACATTATAATCAAAGGAATAACTTTTACATTTGATGCCAAAGTAAAATCGATTTTCTCAAAAATAATAAATAATATGTGAAGAAAAATTAAACATACAACTAGAGTAAGACTACCATTGATAGTAATTCTTGAAATTATGAAAGAGCATTTCTATGAATCATTCAAGGATGATGCAAGAGGCTATGGATATGGAGAATTTTATGATATGTTCTCAGGCTTAATTCATGAATACTTTAAGCTTGAAGAGACAAAGAGTAAACAATTTGAAAGAATTATTGATTATAAATCATTTATTATTGAGATTGTTGCAAATCTAAAGAAATACAAAACTAAAGAGAAAAGAAATACTTTACTTGAAGATCATTGACTAATAGGAATATTCACGATATTAGAAAGCCTATTGAGAGTAAAGCCTGAATATATTGAAGAGTTTGCATTAAATTATGAGCTATTAAATGAGCTTTTCTTCAACTGTTTGTTCCAAAAACCATTAGATGCTCCATTCCTTGATGTTACTCCTGCATTTGATCCAAATAATAGTAAGTTTAATATTGTTAAATAAATTTAGCCGAATTACACACGAATAAATGAAAGACAAAAGAATGTAGATCAAAAGCATTTTCAGTATTAAATTTGCTATGCTCTCATTCTTCAAAAATTCGAGATTCAGTATATAATGATTGCCTTCTGAAAATGATATCTCGAATCGTACGACCAGAAAACTTTGCATATGTTCCAGAGAGTGAATCAAGATCTCTCTATAGCTATTGTGGACTTAAGAACTTAGGAGCAACATGTTATATGAACTCAATGATCCAGCAGCTTTATATGGTATAATCTTTAACATTATTTACTTATTATTTACAATAATGGTGACATATTAAAAACACTTACTTTAGATTAAACTTTTACAAAGATATAATACTATTTTTATGTTTTCATTAAGTAAAAACAATACTTATAGATTCCATCATTCAAATATCTTCTTCTAAGTGTCAACGATCAAAAGGATGAAGAACTTGGAACAATCGATGATGATAAAAGTGTGTACTTCGGAAAAATGATTGATGATAATCTTTTGCATCAATTCCAAAACACAATGGGATTCCTAGAACTTAGTGAAAGACCTCATTTCAACGCTATTGGACTTTGATTCTCAATGAAAGATTATGACGGAAGACCAACTAATTGCTCCTTACAGCAAGATTCTCATGAATTTGTAAATATTGCCTTTGAAAGATTAGAAAATATGTTGAAACCAACTCCTCAAAAGCATATTGTGACTGATATTTTCAGTGCAAAACAGTGCACCCACATGACCTGTTCAAACTGCAATTTCACGAAGCAGAGAATCGAAGACTACTACATCCTTTCAGTTCCAGTTAAGAAAATGAACAATTTAGAAGAATCTCTGAATGCATATACAGACGGTGAGATAATATCAGATTTCAAGTGAGACAATTGAAACCAAAAGGTTGATATCACTAAAAGATGTTCTTTTGTTGACATGCCAAATATTCTAATGGTGCATTTGCAAAAAATTGTATTCAATTTTGATACACTAATGAACGAAAAGATTGCAGATCGGTTTGAATTCCCTACCTACTTAAATATGGAGAACTACACCATCTCGAAAATCTGTGAAAAATATAACATTGTCTGTGACGAGGGAAGTGAGATTCACTCAAGCTACAATCAAAACTTTGAATATAGACTTGTAGGAGTTATCATCCATCAAGGAGTTGCTGAGGCAGGTCATTATTATTCATTGATTTGCTCAGATTCGAAACTTAAAGACATGGTTGGGGATAACTGGGGTGCTACTGAAAATCTCACTTGGACTGAATTTAATGATACTTCGATTAGAGGATTCGATTTTAAAAGAAACTTTGAAGATGAGTGATTCGGAAAATCTACATCTCATGCTTACGCCTCATCTAGCATTGGAGTCGGTGGTTGGGAAGACCAATGGGTTACATCAAGTGGTGCAAGTAGCAAAAGCGCATATGTTCTTATTTATGAAAAGAGAATATATAACGATATAAGACTGAACGTTGACATGAATATTGTATCTCAATTTGGTAAAACAAAGGAGCAGATTGAAGAAGAAATAAAAGAAGAAAGAAAGAATTATTATCGATCTGTTTACAGTCAATATGAAAATAAATACTCTATTCCAGCAGAACAAAATGAAAACAATGTCAACTCTACTCAAGCGAATAGTCCCGATATTACGTCTATAATGTCATCTCTAGAATGCGGGGATATCGCAATACCTAGAGACATCTTTCCTTTCCTTATTGTCCCTCGAAATATCTATGTCTTCATGACTCAGGATCAACGAGACAAAATTAAATATATTCCTGTAGCTTATAATAAAGATGAAAATATTTGCTATATTAACATTAAATTTAAGGAAATAGAAAAGTATATCCCCTATCGTATCTTCAAGGTAATAAAGTTGTTTAGTTAGTATTCATTTTAAATTATTTTTGAGAAGGATAAAACTAAGTATTATAATAGAAAGTATGGGAGGACAATAACAACTTCTTATCTGAAAGACAAATAAATAATGCAGACTTTTTCAACTTCTTTAGAAATACTCTTAAGCAGGTAGGCTAATATAAAACTATTGATTAAAATAGTTGATCAAAGCTTCACTAATAAATTTACACTATTTATAGAGTTATGATATTTAACAGATAATGGTTTAAAATATATTTTTATAGGAAAATATTTTAGAGCAGCAAAACAATCAAGAAAAATTGTCATTACTTTATAACTTATCCTACAAAATGATATTTGACCTACTAGTTTATGCATATAATAATGACTCGATTAGAGAAGTATCAGAAGTGCTTAAGAAGGTTTTAATTCTTTCAGATGAAGCAATCATAGATTTCTCAGATAAAATGCTGGCTGATAACTCGAATGAATTCATTCGAATCTTAATGAAATGCTCTGACGATGCAGTTAGAGATTGCACATCTCAGATCCTCTCAACAGCAGTAAATAAAATGTTTGGAAGAATTGATCTCATTGAAAAAGCAGAGTCATTTATGATGAACATGATAAATGTAATTCACACTCAGGCAGCTTCTAATTGGACGAAGTTTGAACACTTCTTCAATCTCATAAAGCAAGTGACAATCGGTGGAGAAGCTCAATTAGAATTTATGAAGAAAATTCAGCTTGAAACTCTGCTTTCGGACTTCTTCTTAGCAGAAAGAAGTCCTATTAGACCGCCAGAAGAGAAGAGAATGTGAATGGGAAATTCTTGAACCAGACCAATGTTTGATTCTTTAGTCCAGACGATTTGCTATTTATCAAGAAATACAGATACAAGATCGAGTACAGATTATGAAATCCCGTCAACTGCAATCTCTGATAGATTATTCCCTCCAGGAGAAAAAGAAAAACTTGTGATCTGAAGCAAACAATTTGCAACTAAGGCAATCAAAGAATCATTTGAAGCTGATAACGTTGGAAGACTAATTGCTCATTGGAGTTATAAAAATAGGGAAAATTCTGAAATGTTTGCCAAAGTATTTTTGAAAGGAATTAATGAGACCGAATATGAAGAGGTTGCACCTTTCCTTAAAGCTTTGCATCATTTCCTTTCTATTAAAGATGAACTCCAAAGTTTAAGATTTGAATGGCTGTTAGGAATTCCAATGATGATGGATGGCTCATTGATAAAGGCAGCCCCTACAGATAAGCCAAAACTTGGAATATATGCAATTCAGTCAATGGGTGATGAAGTATATTACTTCCCAAGTACTCTTGAGCATCTCGACTCCGTGAATGAAAGCATTCTTAACTTAATATGGAGATGAAAGAAGAGATTTGAGAGCTACACTCTATTCTGTATTCACGAACTATTTTGCTTAGGTGATGATGTACTGAAATACATTTGAAATATGCCTTCACCTACTTATCAATATGCAAGATATTCAGACTGGATAGAGCAATTTTGAGACGACTTAGCAAAATCAAAAAGCGGAAACTCAGCACATTATTTTGAAACAATCCAAGCTGTAAAACTACAAATTGAAGCTTACAAAGCAAAGATTTTTGATTTTGAATCTGAACTTAAGGAGCAACATAAACTAGTAAGAATCGTTGTTATAATTAATTTTTAGCTATATTCAATATCTGGAGAAGAACTCAATTATGAGGAAGCATCGATTAATGATGAAAAATCACCAGAAATAGATCAGGACTCAACAGAGAACATCAAAAGAATTATTGAAAATGATTCGGACTGTCCTATCAAAGAAAAGTATAGAGCTTTCCCAAGACCCTATGTGATTGGCAAAGTCATCAGTGATGATGAGTTCCTAGTTGAAGGCAATGATGATGTCAGAGTTGTTATCTCAACTGTTGAGTGTGAATGGACTTGGAATAAGCCACCTGGAACCTCTATATCAAATAAAACATTCTTAGATTACTTCAAAGAAAGAAAGCCTGATATTTCGAATTGGAGGAATCAAAATAAGGGCAAACAAACAGTCTTTAACAAAGAGGTTGTTAATGAAAACTATGTCAATATTGGAGATAACAGTATGTTCAACTGAAAAGCTAGTAAAAATAATGAACAATCTGACTTAAAACCAATTGGTGAAAAGGATGATGACTCTGATGATTATTGTGATGTTGATTATTATAACAATCAAGAAGATATCGAAAATAACAAAATAAATATGGTAATAAATTTATTAATTTTTATAGCAACTAAACGATAGAGAAGACGAAGAACAACAGATTATGAATGACAATCCTCCTGCAAATAGGCAAGAGGGATTTAAAGATAATCTGCCAGAAGATGTTCAGATGGAGGAAAATATTAACAAGGAGCAATCAGATATTCATAATGAATTATTCAAGAGAAACTATACTGCTTTGAGAGTATCAGTCTATAACTTTTATAACAAGAAAATATCACTTGAAGTAACAATAAAAAGTGAAGATGATTGTCCAAACTTTTTCGTTCCTCAATCACCTTTGCTCTGTGAAGTTCCTTCGAATAAAACAAAAACACTTTCATATCTTCATAAAATTCATCCTAGTAAACCCTTTGGAAGCTTTTCATTTTCATTCAAGACAGATATTGAGCCTCATCGTCAACCTGAGGAGGTTCCTGCCCAATCTTGTTCTCAAGAGCAAGGAGTTCAAGGAGGTGCAGCTGCTGCATCTGTCCCTACCGTAACCTGGGATTTACAAAATGATGCATTTGAGGGAATGCAAGACGAAATAAACTGTGAACAGTGCACTCTTTTCAACCCAATTTCAAACATCAAATGTGATATATGCGGAGCAGTTCTTCCTCACAGAAAGTAATTTCATAGTTTTTATATGAAAAATTCAATAATATTTATTTATAGTGGGGTTTTGGGGTTTTGGGGTTTTGGGGTTTTGGGG
>JAQGFW010029475.1:0-12417 GCA_030463445.1 Euplotes aediculatus
CCCCAAAACCCCAAAACCCCAAAACCCCAGTTCAATAATCGAGAGTTGAGCTATTATAAGATTCAAAATAATTATGGTTAATTTAATATTTTGACTAAAAAAAATGCTGCTCTAATAGAAATTTATACAGCAAAATCTAAATAGTCTAATTTGTTTGTTCAGGAAATTGCAAAAGATTAGTGTGATTAACGCAAATTAACTAATGACTGGATTTGCACCTAAATATAGTGCATTCTGTATCAATATTTAAGGATCACTATTGATAAGCTAATACTGAAATGACAAGTATAAGTTTTAATCGTAAATAAATTAAGCTACTTTAACTTAGTTTGTGGGTTAAAACTCTGAACGAAATTATAAATAAATTGCAATTACTTAAGATTTCTTACATATTTTTATTAAAAAGTAATTATTAATATTATAAATTATTTTAATGATATTGTAAATGAATTTAAATATTAGGGATAAGCAATTAAATATATAAATTAATTTTTGAATAGAAAAGTAAAAAAATGAATTACATTCCACACTTTTGATTATCACCAACCAAATAAATTCAACAGAAAGATAGTCTTTTGAAGTTCCAACAAAAAAAGAATTCACAAAACAAGACAAGAACCTAAAAATTAAAAAAGTGGTGATAAAAAATCATTCAGAAGAGTAGTGTAATCCACTTCTGATGGCTTTAAAATTTAATTTTAATTAAATGCAAATAAAAATTTATTCTAACTTAAATTTATTAAAATAATTTATTTAATATATCATAGAAATAAAGTTCTGAAAGAAGATAAATTTTTTTAATTCTGAAAACAATATAAAATTTTCACATAAACATTAAATGAAAAACAATTTGAGTGTAATTTTAATCATTTAACATCCATAAATCATCAGGTATTAATTCAAACTTCATGCTGACTTCATTCCACTTGCAAAGATTGTTAATTTGCTTTGAGATGAGAGGGAGGTACCATTCGCCACAATAAACAAATGGAACGTGAACATTTTCTTTGCAGAATTCGATTTCTATAAACATTAATACATTTAAGCATAAGAGAAACAATTAATTGTTGCAGTTTAAAAGTTTGAATATATGAACTCAAAATCATAGCTATTCATTCTACAAAGCTATCCAATATTGTTTGATTGGCTATGTAAATCAAAAATATTTGTTATATAGAATTCATTAATTAATCGATAAACGATTAAGAATTTTTGGTTGTTGTCTCATTAAAAGTAATCGATTAAGTTTACAATAAAATAAGTAATATATTTCTTTTGAGCAACGTGTATTGACAAAAAAAACTTGAGTCCTAGCTTCAATTATTTTTCAATATTCTAACAAATTAAACTGTTGAATATTTTATAATTTTCAGTAATTCAAATGGAGATGAACATTTATTTCTATCAACTTCAAAGCAATAAATATTTAAAATTAATAACTATTTCATTCGAAATATGCACCTTTATTTTATTATTTAAATATTTGTATAACTAAATATTTTTAATTAATATCATTAATGAAATATTATAATTGTGTCGAGATAAAAAATTAACTCTTCTATTTATTGATTTCTTTTAAATTTTGATAATATTTAAATTATTAGTCATATAAAATATCGAAACCAAAGTTTGATATTCTGTTTAGTTTATTGTTAATTACTTAACTATAAATTACTTAGAAATTATATTGTCAATTACTTTCTAAGTTGAGATTTAATTAAAAAATTATTCATTGCTTAAGATCGTTTGTTTACTGTAAAATTGCGAGAAACAACAGTTATAGTTTTTAAACTTGGCAAAATCATTTAGATAAACATGCACGATTTGGAAATCATTATAAAAATAACTTACCATCATCATTATCTTTAGATTCCTCCCTCCAGTTATTTCCTTTCAGATTTTCCTTATTTTCTTTGTTATTAGTATTATCATCGATATTAGGAACAGGGTTCTGCCACTTGGAGAGTTTAGTTTCAGTTAGAGAAAATGAAACGTTTTGGATATCGTGTTTTGCAACTATCTTCACATACTTAAAGCCTCCATCCATTTGATCTAAATAAATTTATTACTCGAAGCTAGCTTACGTTTGGTTCCGTAGAACACTAAATTGTTGTCGAAGGTTTTAATGCAGTTGCTGCAGCTGAAATATACGTTCTTTCCATAATTATAGTCAATTTCATAATATTCCCACTCTCTTGATTTATAAAACTCACCAATATTTATTCTTGACATATTTGGTGGAGGAATCTCAATTCTTTCAAAAGACATGCAAGGTTTATTTTTATCTTTTACTTCTCCAAAAATAACATATAGATAATTTTGAATAATAATTGATCCATGGTTACTTCTTCTTTTATTTAAATCTGGACCTCTACAAATAAAAATATCATCAGCTTCATAAGTATCGTCTCTATTTATATCTTTATTTTCATTAAAATTTATTTCTAAATCAATTTTATTTTCTTCCTCTCTTTCCCTCCTTCTTTTTTCTTCTTTTCTCTTTCTTACTTTTTCAGTATCCATCAGTTTTTTTTTCTCATCTTTTCTTTGTTTCTCCCTCTCTCCGTCCTTAAGAACGAGTATCTCGAAGGACTTGTCCGTATCGTTGTATTTTCCTCCAGTAATGAATACAAAATCTTTGTTTGCGACAACTGAATGGCCATACTTCGGATAGAATGTCTCAAGTTCAGAATATTCTATGAGGATAAGCAGAAATCGAAAATTAACTTACCAAGCTTCTCTCTTAATTCCCTTAACTGCATTAGGGTTTGATCTCTTCGAATTTCGATTAAATTTGTTAAATATTGTTCAATAAATTTTGAAAACCATTCATCGCCTAAAGATTTTAGAAGAAACACTTACGAATAATGTATTCTATATTTCGTGTTGTTTCTTGCTCAATCCATGAGTGTTTATCAATAAATAATAATAAATATTTATCTATGTAATTATTTAAAATTTTTTAAGAAATATAAAAATTCATAAAACCTAATTTTTATTTTTGAAGTAGCTGAATACAAATTTTTTTAGCTTTTTATAAAATTAATTCACTAAACTTGTTAATAATAAGCAAAATAATTTCTATATTTTTTTACAAAATTAAGATATAACCTTCTTCATTTTTTTCAAATAATTCAAATTTTCCATTTATACATATGTTAGTTCTTCGGCTCTTTCTTTTTCAATTTCTTTCAAAACTTCCTCCTAAATTTTTTATCATAATTATAATAAAATCATTTAAAATAAATGAATTATTGACACTTACGATTATTTCTTTAGTATATGTTCTCTTGGCTGCTATTATATCAGCACCGTCAATTTCAAAATTGAGTATATTAGATGCAGCGACTGAGCATCGAATCATTGAATCTGCAATATATTCATAGTGACTTCTGAAATAAAAAGCAAGAGGTTTCCAGTTTTCGAATAACGTATTGATATATTCTTCATTCATGCTTATCTTATCAACCCAGTATTCAACGTCAGTATTGCTGATATTTTGAATCAGCATGTCCAGATTATTCAGTACTTGCTGGGTTGACCTTACAATTTCTATCAAAGAGAGTTAGAGTGGAAGATATCAATTGTTAAGAATTCTTACTTGAGCTTTTCAACTCTTTTCTGAAAGACGTCAGGTCTTGTGTTTTAGATCTGTTTATTAGAATTACAAAACCTCAGATAACTTACTTGTAGATATTGCTGATGTTGCTGAAAATATTGAAATCTTTATTGAACTGATAAGATAACTCTGTCTTTAATGTTTTCACCTAATATTTATATTTGAAATATTCATTATTGTTACACTTAAAATAAAGCATGACAGAAATTAAATCAAAGACATAAGAAAATATGAGATGAATTCTTCATACCCTTTTCATTTAATTTTAACAGTTAATTTCTTTATATAAAATTTGAAATTTATTATTTTGATTTTTATTGCTTTGATCATTTTAAATGAATAAAGAATTTACTATTGTTATCTTTGATCTTAATTTAAGTTAATTTGTTTGTATCGCACTGATAATTTTTATTCTTAAAAGACTAAAATAAGTATCTATCAAAGCTAAGTTTAGAATGAAACGTTAGATATATACTTTGGTAATTTTTAATTCTTTTAAAAGAGTCTTTATGCATGTGCTTTTGTGGATCGATCAGTTATTTAATAATTTTTAACAAATTTATTAAATCTAAATTTTTATTAGTTTCAAGCCATTTTTATTTAAGTTGTATAAACAAAGCAAAGTTGTCAGAGTAAAATATTGAATATGTTAATATTGAAATCAAAACTCCATTCAAAATGGTACTGAGTCGGTTATTGATATATCTTTGACTTCAATCACGATTGTCTCTTAGTTCTCAAAATAATTAACTTTGACATAGCTTCTAATTGAAGTCTCATTAAAATTAATAAGAAGTGTCTATTGATTCATTAGTTGATCTAAGTTGATGAAAATATTCATTGCATCATATCTTTGTGCAAACCCAATAAATAAAAGATCCATCAATTAATATGGCAAAATTGATAGAGCGTTCATTAGTATAAAAATCGATATGAAATAAAATGAATTAGTTAATGCTCTTCAAAAGCAACTAGATGAATCTGTTTCCCTAAAAGATTAGAAGATGAAGCTCTGCATATTTTTTATGGCATCAATCATAGCAAAAGATCATCAGCCTCAGAAATTTCGAATCAAATTACACAAAATTGGTGTTGAGTATTTTTAAATAAACTTTATAATTTGCTTTAATTATGTTAACCTAAGCTAGGATAAACTAATTAATTCGAAAAAATGTGGAATGTTAATGAATAAAATTTATTATATTTTATGGAAGACTTTGAAAAAGAGTTATATGACATATTATCTCAATACAAATTACTAAATTTTTTGTGTCGAAAATTTTTTTAGTCGTTATCCAAATTGATAATGTAGTTAGACTTATTATTTGATATCTTATTGACTATTCCTTCAAATTGTTTGTTTTTATGTAATATTTCGATAGCTTAAACTCGAATGAATAATATGATTTTTAATTGAATATAACTTCATTATTATATGTCTTTCTTTTTGTGAAACTCCTTCCTCGCTAATTTCTTGTTGCTCCCAATAATCGTTCTAGCTCCATCTCTCGATATTTATATCAATAATAGATTTTATAAATAAGTGATTATTAGTATTTTATAAAATTCTAATTGATTTTATATTAAATCCAAGCATTATTAGGCTAAAAGATATTTAAAAATAGCTAATAATTTCAAAGGATTATAACTAAAATAAATTAAACCAGCTTTGCAGTCTTTTAAATTTTAATTAGCAATCAAACTTAAGTAAAAACTTTCGTTAGAGATAACTATAGTATTAATATCATAAAATTTAAATTTGATTATAAATTTTGATTTACAAATGCTAATCGAGCAATTGAGTTCACTATCAGTGATCTAACATCAAAGTGTATCAGCAAAAGTGAGTTCAACATTGTCTTATCTCGGGATGGCAACGTATCCTTGCCTCATTCCAAAAATATAGACAGCGAGTCCTTGAGATCTGTTATCATAAGAACAAAGAAATATTTTCTTTGAGATAAAGTAATTGTTGATAAAATTTTCCCAATTAAAGGATTAATTAGCGAGAATAAACTCAGATTTGCAAAATTGCACACAATATATCACACTATATTACGAACATAATTCCAATAAAAATCAAAACATATATTGAATTTGTAATATTGCTAATTCATTGATTTCAGCTACGTTTTAAGAATCATCGATAAGTGAGTGAAATTAAGTAAATATTTTTCAAAACTTAAGGATTAATATTTTCCAAGATGTTTTTAAAAATTATTTATCTTCAAATTTCATTAAGCAAAGGAAGGAGCTAAACTTCATAAAAGCCAAAGAAAATTATACAACAAATCAAACATAAAGTAATTGTAAAAGAGAAATGCATATCAGATAGAAGACTTGGAGCTTGTATCAAAAGTACTATAATCATGCACTAAATAATAAAATAATTCGAAGAGAAGAAGGTAGATCATAATTATAATCTTGAAAAGTTACTTTATCTTGGGATAATTTATGAAAAAACAAATCCAATTGATAATCACAAAGAGTAAATTTAGTTATTCTTAAAAGTCGATATAATCTATTATTTTAATTCTTAACAAAATATACATATAAATCATTTGGTTGTTGCCTTACTTTTTGAAACATAATAGTGCAAAGCTTATATATTGAAACACCATGTTTCTATCATTATGTTTTAATAAAATCCTATTAAAGATAAAAAATAGTAAGCTTTAAATTTATATATTAAGAAATAATGAAAATAAATAAATGTAGTTTGTTCATAAATTTTTAAAACTAATTATTTTTACTTAAAGATAGTTATTTCTCAAAGTTATATTAAATTTAACTTTTAATTACTGATTTAAACAGTAAAAATCTAAGTAAATGATTGAACGAACAAAGCTTTTAATTATAAGCTATAGTTTTTGATGTTTAAGTTGCAAATAAAAATTTAATTAAATGCCTGAGATAAGTAGCATTAATACATATTAGAACATCATAATATTTAATATAGATACTGCAGGGTAATATGAACGATAGCAAAGAAGAAAAGATCATTACCAAAACTTCCCATAGGGGGAGAAAAGATAATCAAAGTAAGAGTATCAATGATCTAGAGCTGAATCCAGAAAAAGATTAATAGAAATACATCAAAAAGATCCTAGAATCAAACTTCAGGACATCCTAGTAAACCAAGCAAAGGAAAGACGCCTAAAGGTTTCAAAGACAAAAGATTGAATGCATATAGTGAGAAAGTGAAGGAGGATAATAAGTTATTAAAACAGATTAAAAAAAGCGAAAGATTTTAAAGGAATCTAAGAGATAGTAGCAAATTTAATAAAGATGGTTAGCGTATACATGAAAAACACACATAAAGAGATAGAAAATATCAAAAGCATAGTAGATTTAGAATTCGCTTCATTGAAGAAAACAGAAGAAACAATCATGAACCTTGAACAAAAAATTGAAAACAAAATGCGGGAAACTAACAAAAGAATCCAGAACTTGATTGAGACAATCATAGAAATAAAGCATAACATTCCAATCAGAAACTCTATAAATTCATTAAATGTTTCAGAAAGCTCAAATAAAAGAAAGGTAATGACAAGAGATGCCTTTATTCACAGCTTCAAAACGCATAGAAATGGGATAGCAGCATTGAAATATAAAAAAACAAATACACTAAGATTTCACTCATTTTTTCACAAAGATTCGAAAACAAGAAAAGAAGATAGATCCCTTAGTTTAAAATATGTAGTCTTGAAGGAACAGAAAACTTCTACAATTTCTATAACAAGAACAAAAAAATATAATCCATAGAAGGAGAAACATCATCAATGCAATAAGAACTCTCAACACAATAAAAACACAAAACATGATAGAATAAATAAAGTCATTACGAAATCCTATGCAAAATATTAAAGATGTAGATAGACACCAAACATACAATTAGGAGCAAGATAATCCAATTAACCAAGATTTGTTTTGATTTAAAACTTCATTTCTTTTAATCGACTTTAATATGATTTCAATAGTTTTTAAACTATTCATACACTTTTGATTATTATTCATCAAATTGACGTGATAAAAAATATTTAAGAAATTATATTTTATAAAAAATTATTTAAAGTTAAATAATTCTTATTTTCTTTATTTCAGAAATCCAAAAGCATACTCTCTGAATTATTTTGAAAGAAATAATTTTTATCTGACACGAATGCCAATTTGATATATAATTTTGAGTGTAATTTAAATTTGCACTTATAATTTTAAATATACCACAATAAAATATTAAACATATGTATAATATAAAGCACAAATAGAATACCTTGATATTAAATCTATCTTCCTTGTAAATTTCTTTAATAGTTTTACTAGTTTGTCCTCCTATTATAAAAGTTCTATTTGAGATTGGTGTTTTGACAACTTTAAAGTCTCTGGTATTATCAATAAATTTATAAGGAAGTCTTTCAAGTTTTCTATAATTTACAAATTTATAATTTTCCTCTTCACTCAAATCAATGACTCCATATTCAGTGGTGTTGATTTTATATAAATATCAATGATCGAATTTTAGTTTTTGATCTTCAAAATTAATCCTTGCTATTATCAATGTATCGACTTCTCGATCCCTAGTTACAAATTTTACATTATTTGGAAAATTTGAGAGAGTAAATCAAGAGCCAGCATTTGCAAGATTCACCTTTGCGTCATGGCACCCTCTTGCAATGTACTTTGGATAGTCAAAGGTCTTCTTTTCGAGTTTTGATAAGCAGTTGTATCATATTTTATAATATTTTGACACTCTTCTATCTTACCCCTGTGAATTAATTTTTTTATCTTGGTTTTTGACAATTTCATTTAATAAAAAACTTATCAAAAAATAAGTATGGGAAATTATTTTGAAATAGATTTTTTTCTTTAAATACGATAAAGCATTAATCAAACAATTCTTCAGTTATTTTTTTAGAATAAAATTTTCATCAGCCATGTTTTGAAAGATATCAATAAAATTTGCCTTGGAAATATCTTGTTCGTCTTCAGTGTGCACATCAGACCATCTAAATTCATTTGTATTTTCATAATTTTTAGGATAATCTTCTAATAGAGCTATGCAAATTTTCTTATTAATTTTTGTAAAATTGTGATAAATTCTGACCAATTTAAGTTCCAGTACTTAAAATCTATATTTCTTTTTCTAAATGTGTAGCATCAATTTTGTAAAGTATTTAAATTTGTTAGCTTTTGACTCTGATCTTAATTAAGACTTTTCACTCATAAACTTCAATGCTAAATGATGAATTTTTTAAAATCTGCCCAACTAGCTCATCTTCTATTTCTTTGGCATCTGTTTTTTACCAATGTGTAGAGTTTTGGTTTTGTTTAACTGACACTTTTGTAAATCTGGAAGCTTCTTAAATCGATTTTTAAATGGTTTTCATTCGACTCTAAACTTGACAACTGTTATGAATTGAATCCTGTATTAAGTAAATAGAAATGCTAAATTTGTTTGCAACCTTGCTTTGAGTTCTTGTGTGTTTAGACTAAATTGCTATAAGGTTAGACAATTCTGATGTGATTTTTTTACTTAAATTAAATTTTATGAATTATTCTAAAAATTAGTCATAACAAACTTTAAAAATGAGTAAAACTCAAAATTTAATTCATTACCAAATGCTTCTAAAATTAAAACTACTTTTGTTTTGTAACCAATAGAATTAGCAAAATGTCGATCGTTTAGAAGGGCAAGCCGCGTCGAATACTGTAGTTGTACTGTGAAAACTCTTGGAAACCTATTTGAAAATTAAACTTCAATGAAGAATAATTTTTTATCAACAAATTTTTTATTAAATATTTTTTTATTTATAAGCACTTTTAAATATCATATACTCTTAATCTTGTTTTTAACAAATCTAAGATATTTTAAATTATATAGGTTTATCAAAAGATTATTTCTACCTATTAAAATTAATAACTCTGTAAGCATTAATGAATGCTTGTAGATAAATGAAATTTTATATAAATTACCAGAGATTGAACAAAGAGGATAGCAAAATATCTTAAGATTATTTATTTAGATATGAGCATTTCTAGTCAATATTTATGATCTCAAATAATACTTTTAAGTGTATATACCGTAAAATTATTTTATTAATCTCATCTAGAACAATTAAAATTTAAAATATCATTTGATGTGTTAGACAAAATTTGATGTGGATAACAAGCAAATTGACAAAAAACTAAGATAAAATTTGAAAAATTATTCAATTCGCAATAAAACTTTCAAGTTTGCAAAATCATTTTTTAAAGTTATGTTTATTGAAGTAAACAAACTATCTTTTATTGCCATAAAATTTTATCTTGTTTCCTGAAAAAAAAAGTATTTTGATCTTCAAATTTTCAGATGTATGAATTAAAATTTCACATTTGAGACTCTAAAATTCATTTATTTTATTAAGAAAAAAAGTTTGAGAAGAATGACTTTCGGAATTCCAACAACATAATTTTGCAATAATATGAATTTATTTTAAAAAAAATTACAAATAAATTTTTTTCTCTAAAATATTGAATCGAGACAAAGTAGGACTTTGGATTAAGAATTTTACTAAATATTAATAATATCTATTTTCAAATGAAATTTAAGGATGATCATTTTTAAGAAATTACAAATTTATAAACTATAGCTTATGAACTTAAAATATTTATTTCAAAAATTTTAATTAGATTTAAAAAATAACGATTATATATTTATCATTTCATTTTTTTATATTTAATTTTAATGAATTACTTACTTAATAACTTTTCATACTTAATTATTTCCTCAGCAAGTATTTTGATATTTTCTTTAGTAAGATTATCTTCAGAAATTTCTTTTAACCATTCAAGACTTCAGTTGATAATTCCTAAAATTTATCAATAAATCTTAAAAATATCAATAAGAATCAATAGAATAGTAAAAGTATGTCTAAAGTTAAATGCAAATTAAAAGTAATTAAATAAACAGCAAATCTGAATACGATCAAGCTGTCGTCTTTCTGCCTTAAGTTTGATTTCTTCCTATAATAAATATATGAAAGTAAAATACTTCAGTTTCTGATTCTCGTATGTACTTAACTTTCTTCTGTTTAATTTTTATATTGTTTCTAATTTCTTCTTCATCCCCATCAGAAACTTCATTTTCTTGCTTCTTTTCTTCTTCTGTAAGTACATTCAAAGCTTCCTTTCTGTTTTGTTCGATTTCATTTATTCTTTTTTCAATATCTTCTCCGCGTATAGAAGCCTGATAACTATCCAAAAACTATTAATGAAAATTCTCAAACTTATTTTATGGAATTATTAAAAATGCTGCAAGTTAAGCATACGAAAAATAAAAATTTAAAACAAATTTATTTTTTATATACTTAAAAAAAATTAATATTAACTTATAATTCTAAAGATTCTCAAAAGTGGAGTGCCACTCGAGTTTTTGCCATTGTTGTCCGAACATTTGAGTGGTTCACAACAAAATCCTATTTACTTAGGTTACCTAGTATCTTGTAGTGAATCACTCGAAAGTTTGTCCAGCAAGGACCAAAACTCAAGTAGAACTACACATTTGGATCTATTTTGTAGTAGTCTTTAAATATATATTCGGACTAATTGATAGATAAAGTTAACTAGAACTTGGATTGCTTAATGGAAATAGATAGAATGATTTAGCAAATAAAAGAGCTTATAAAAGAATTTGGTTTAATATTTTTAAAATAAGATGTATATCTAGTTTATAGGCAATTTTTTTAAAATAAAATAAATTATATTTGATAAATATAATAATGCTAAAATTTCTTAATTTAAATCCTTACATTCTATCTTTCATTCCTTCATAACACAACTTCATTATCTTCTGTTTTGATCCATCATTTGTAATAATTATCTAAAAGTTTTAAAACTAAAATTAATAATTTTCATTTAGTGATAGCAAAATCTTTTACTTAAAATTTCATTTGTACAAAATTGTTCAAAACAAACATCCATAAATATTTAAAAACACATAAAATATATATTTTAATTTATGATAAATAAAACTGCATGAATACTTATACTACAATTTTAAATTCGTAAATACTTATAAAACTATATAATAAAATGCTTTACAATCCTTTTGTATATCAAGACAATTATTTTTATTTCTTACAATTCAGCATCACTATTTGAAAAATTATTGAAGGCGACAAGGAAGTTTTCTTTAATCTTTTTATATTTTCGAACTCTTTCATCCTCTAATTTTTGTTTTAGATATTCTTTTTCACTGAATGTATCATTTTCATCCTCTTTCAAACGCTTTATTACTTTTTCCATTTCCTCATCATATTGCATGTAGTAATCGTTTAGAATCAGTAAAAATGTGAGATGAGCTGGTAGTTTCTGTTGTATGATTCTTCTGATAGTATTTCTATTTAAAAGTTAAATAAGGGTTAATTTGATCAATCAATTTACACTCTAACGTCAAAGTACATAACTATATTATTAAGATACTTTCTCTATTCAAAAACTATTTATTTACCTAACTCTCAGATCAATTGGTTCAATTAGACAGTCATATCTCTGAACAAAATTTTTATTTTCTCTCATGTTATTTATGTGATCAAACACTCATGCCCCATCTGCTTTTTTATTTCTCATAAGATTCTCTTCGTATCATTCTCAACAATAAATAACATTTTTGTTGAGTCAATCTTTATGAGTGCAAATGTAGAAAGGATCTCTTGCAAATCATTCTCAGATATTACACTTTAACTGATCATATTTATTAATGATATCTTTGTTGAATCTATTCAGAAATTATTGACAAATTAATAGAGAAACTTACATTT
>JAQGFW010029508.1:0-32948 GCA_030463445.1 Euplotes aediculatus
CTAAAATTTCGCACCTAATTTAAAATGACCCCTAAAATTTCGCATCTAACCCCTAAAATTTCGCATCTAACCCCTATTTTTTCGCATCTGATTTTTGTAAATGCCTTATAATAAACTCATTACAGGCCATTTTATAACCTTCTAAATATATCTAAATAATTTTATAAGTATTCTTCTTCTAAATTAGATATACTAATTTTTTTAGTTTTCACAAAGAAGATGAAGATTTTAACTATAATGTTAATTTATTTAGCAATTATTTTTACAACGTAAAGAGAAAACTTCCTTTATCCCCCTACCCACTTAATGGTTTCAAAAAAAGATTGGGGGGCGGCAAATTTTTTAATTTTCAACAAAACTGAAATTGCCAAATATTCTATGGTTCGCCTGTCAAAATGTCATATTTACAAGCCAAGGTAAATCTTGATAAAATCCTATTTTTTACAATATACTCACTGGACAGAAAAGCCAATTTGTTTAGACCTCTAAAATCACCACAATGTTATTGAATGATGTGAATGATGATTTGTACGTCTTGAACTCCAAACGTGTCTTATTTTTAATTTTTGAATGATTTATAGCCATTTATCAATAAATCTTTTGATTCTACGCTTATACCCTGTCTCAATTTGCTGGTCTGTTGCACTTATTTTCTTGTATTGATTTAGCAATTCAATCATTCTGTCGCCTTGTTCGGCACTATTTAACATAATGTAAACTTCTTCACCTTCGTGTGCAGATTCTGTATCTTCATTTTTTATAAGACTTACACATCCTTTGGTTTTACAACGTCCAGCAATACTATTGGAAGAAACAAAATAATCAAGAGATTCTACAAAAAATACAGCTTGGAATGTGTCATTGTCTTCATTTGTGGTATAAGTAATATTACCACTTCTGTTTAATATAATAGAACCGTTTGTAGGTTCTAATAAAGAATTGATTTTAGTTTGTAATAGTTGGATTTCGTTTGCTTTATTATCTGTCAAATTCTCGATGGTAATATCATCTTGCATATCTTCGACTGCAACGGTAATTTTTCTTTCTCTGTCGAAATTTCTAACTTTGGGATAAAGTAAAAAAAGTAGTACCAATGCAAATAAAGGTGATGTCCATTTTGATAAACTTCCAAATAAATTCATGAGCTTGATTAAAGAATATAATCCGTTTAAAAAAATATTAACTTATGTGGTTGTTGGGCTGGTTTTTATCATACTGGCGTTGTTACTCATTTTTATAAATTGGGTAATGAACCATATCTATACTGTTGTATGGTTTATTTGCGTTGTTGGCTGCGTGATATGGTTCATCTATACCCTATTACCTACTGATAGCTTTCCTAAAAAAGAGGATTTGGATGAAAAGTTTGATTGAATCTTTAAGATTTTTGAACTATAACCTTTGAATCAAAAAAGCCTTCTCCAAGTTTATTTTCAATAATTGGGAAAACCAATTTGAATTTTGCATCATAGTATTTGTATTTGATGTTTGTTCCACAGAATGAACTAATATTGTAATGAATGTAAACCTCAATTTTATTTGATAATAGCGTAGTTGTATAATCTTCGGCTTGCTTTATATCATTGCTCAACTCATAAGCCTTGCAAGAACTAAAAAATCCACCTCTATCACGAGCTATGTATGATGTAATCTCAATCTTAGCTTGACTTTCCCAATTGCTATTTCTCATTTCTGCCAAAACGAGTTCTCTTATCATATTTTCTCTTTTGGTTCTCATATCTTTAAGTTTATTGTCATAATCATCAAACAATTTACCCAATGAACGAGGACTGTTTCCTTTTGCAGTAGTTATATCAACCGTAACAGTATTTAGAACTTGTTGAATTTTGGTTTTTGCTGTGGTATAATTTGTAAAGGCGGTTTCATAGTCAGTTTCGGTATATTCAACGGCAGGTTCTCCTATTTTTTCACTTGTGTAACTTGCCAACTGGAAAATACTGTTGTCTGTATTTGTTTCATTCAGACTGGTAAAATGGGTATTTACTTGACCTGCGACATCATCCATAAATTTCGCTAAAATAGTGTTATATTCTCCTTCTACCTCGACTCTCTTCAAACCATCTGGAAAATTATGTAGGTAATTGTTGCAAGCCTCGATTGTTTGAAAAGCATCTTTGCCAGCTACATAGACTTTTTCAAAAACTTGTTTTTCATTTTCAAGTGTAGTGATTCTTGCGGTTATCTTTTCTATGACTTTATTAAGGTTGGATAACTCTCTAACACTTTCATCATCTGTCTTAAATTCGATTTCTGCTTTTTGTGTTTCGCAAGTTCGTTTCAAACTGTCTAATAATTCTTTTGCCTTTTCAAAACTTGGTAACTCCCCCTTTGCAATCTGTTGGTCTAATGCCACATAATCTTTGTTAAAGGTTTCGGCGTTTTTTGTAGTACAAGCCACAATGAATAATACAACAAATAGAGTGTAGAATAAAGGTTTCATAAAATAATTATAGGTTTGTGTATATTAATAGAAAAATACAAAGATATTAATGTATAAAAATATTTTTATATCAAACTCATACGCTTTGAAAATCCATCGAGGTTTATGAATTGTTGTTCAAAGTCTTGCCAAACAGATTCCGCAAGTCCGAAATAGAAAGTATCTACAACCCAATCCTCTTTGAAAGATGGGTCTTGCTTTAACTTCTCAATAACGGCTTTCATGTTGCCCTCAAACTCAAAGGTATTGATTACTCTTGTGGCAATTTGGAGATTGTATTTGTCGGAAGGAATACCTTGAAAGATAGCATCTTTTAGCTCTTTGAGTCTATCAACTATCAAAGTTGTGTTGTTTCCATTCCAAACTTCAACAATCCAAAGTTTTATTTTTCTATCTACTTTTTGGTAAGAGAAAATGGCATCTGGCTGGATAAAATGACCATCGCCAAATTCAATTTTGGTAACACTGTGTAAGATTCCAGTTTCCTCTTGGTTTCTTTGACTACCAATTTTGTCAAAATAAGTATGAAAAAATGAAATTTCAAAATTTTTAGCCTTAGCCCACTGCTCTATCGCTATCCAGGTATTAATGGTACTGATTCTATGAAAGTAATCACTTTTGAAGATGCTATTTACGCTTCTTGGGTATCTAATCTGGTTTTCTTTATATCCCAATTCTTCGGCCAAAATTTTGACTGCTTTTTTTGTCAAAAAATGTATTCTGTCTGCTTGCCCTCTTTTTCTGGTAACGGTTGCATATTGAGCGTGTTTAGTTAATCCTATCTCTTCTAATTCCTTCAACCCTTCCCATACTCTTGTTTTATATCCAACGCCCAGAGTAACAAGCTGAGAAGCTGTAAGAAATTTATAGTGAGCAAGCTGTTTTAATATTCTTTCTTTTATTGGGTTTATGATTTGCATTAGTCGGTATATTTTGGGGTACTTTGTTTAGGGTTTTGTATTTGTTGGTCTTCCTTTTCTGTCAATAACTTATATTTTTGTTCTCTGTAATGGGCTGATATTTGAGCTTTTTTCATTTGTTCCCATTGATGTTCAGTCATACTATTAGTATCACCTAAGAATTTTTGAACATTTGTAAGAATGAAAGGTAAACTCAGTTCTTTTTCTTTGGTGATTTTTGTCATGAAGTTTCCTTGCAGCAATTTTTTAAATTCTTCATCACTGATATAGAATTCTGTTCCCATTGCTTTCAAGTTTGTTACTCCGTTCTGCCCTACTAATTGTATGTTGGTATTGTTGATTACACCCTTGATGTCGCTTGGTTTTAATTGCTCCATGTACTGATTCGCAACCGTTAGATACATTCCAAACTGCCTGCCTTGTGAAAGAATTTTGAGCAAAGAGGGGTTTACGAAATCTTGAAATTCATCAATGTAAAAGTAAATAGGTTGTTTCTTTTCTTCGGGCTTCCATTCTCTTTGAAATGCAGCACTTTGTATTAATGATAATACTAACTTGCCCAATAAGTATGGTGTTTGGTCGCCGCTCTTACCAATAGATAAGTTGAATAAAATGATTTTCTTTTCACGAATAGCCCTTTTGAGGTTTATAGAGCTTTTGCCAGTAATAATATTTGCTAATGATGGGTAGTTAAGTAAATTTTGTAGTTTAGTAGAAATACTATCTTTGGATTGTCTATACATTTGAACGAAATGTAGATTATCCTTGATAAATTCTCTATGAAATCGGTTTGGTGTTTTTAATGCCATGTGAGTATAGGGGATATTCTCGACATCTTCTAATCTCAATTCTCCCTTTAAAATCTTCTCTCTGTCTTTGGCTGTGATTTCTTCCGAAAGAAATTTTCTCAAATCGTTTAAGTCGCCACCATTTCTCAGAACAGACGAAATACATGGAACTAATATTGTGGTCATCTGAGCTGTAATCTCTTGCCCTAAATGCACAAAGATTTCTAATAAAGCACTTGTAATTGCTTGTGCCGTCAGGTCTATTTCAATTTCATCGGTTGGATTTTCTAAATCAAAAGGATTAATTATTGGTACTGTTTTTCTATCATCTAAGTTGGGGTCTATGTAAATTATTTTGTCTTGGTTATGTAAATTTTCTTTAAACTTGGCTATTTGTGTTACAAATCCGCCCAGTGGGTCAATGACAATCACAGCCCCATTATTTGCCTTTATATCCCCGTAGATAAGTGTTTTTAGTTGTTCACTTTTCCCAAAACCAGTAGTTCCAGTAATGTAGGTGTGTATTCTGTCTTTTGATGAAATTGCAGCAGGATGCCACTTTGAAAATATCTCGAATAGTGTTGAATGCTTTTTCCTCATTAACCGATAATACCCTTTGTGATTCTCTTGGTATGACTCAGTAAACTTCTTTCTTTGCTCCTCGCTGGTAATTCTTAAATACCTGTAAGCAGGATAACGAACCCAAATTTCTTGTAGATTTGCATTTCTATAATTAGGCAATAAAGAGTTTTTCAATCCCTTTGTAATACCATCATTGAATAAAGTTTGATACTCAGAATATGACATAAATCTGTGGTGGATGAACATTCGTTCGACAAATGGACGTAAGAAAAAAAATCGTTTCATTCGATTATTGTAATTAATAATCCATAATCTCATTACTTCATCTACCACGTCTGGAATATCCATAATTCTGAATTGTCCTACTTCCCTCTTGTCGGGGGTGCGGGGGTCGTCAGGGTGCAGGGTTCTCGTAACTTTTCTTACATAATGATATATACTTTGAACTACTTTCATACGTCAAAATTAAGGTGGTTTTAAAGGGTATTCTCGTGGTGGTTCTCATGGTTTTTAAATAACCAAAAAATAACACATAAATCATTAATAGTCAGATTAATATATCATTATCAATGAATTCAAATCATCTGTATAATGATATAAAAATATTTTTCTATTTGATTAATGTGTTTAATCTTTGCTTTTTGAGTCGATGTAGAATACTATCTATTTACTTTGTTTCAATTTTTCCTCTTTGTTTCATGTCTGCTATCAATAAATTGTTAATAAAGTTTTTCATGCTTGTTTTTTCTTGCACACAAGTTTCTTTAACTTTCCAATATACATCCAACGGGATAAATAAATGAAATCCCTTCTCCTCTACTTCTATACTTTCTTTGTTTTTTTCATCTTTGGGCTGTACTGGTGCTACTTCTTGTAATGGTGTTTCACTGTTGGTTTTTACTAACTTATCACCAAATGATGCCATTTTATTTTTTAATGCTTCTTTATCTCCTTTTGCCATAATCGTAAATATTAAGATATAAAAATATTTTTGTATTAAAATATTTTATTGGAGTGCTTCGATAACTTCATTAGCTAAACCAATAATTTCTTCTTGTGCTTTTAGGTCTTCTGTTGTAAATACTCCACCTGTGATGGGGGAGCGTGCATAACTTACTCTTTCGCTTATCATCGTATTAAAAATAGGTACATCGTATCTGACTAAGATAGATTTGATTTCTTCGGTGATGCTGGTATTGCTTCTAATCATATTAAGAACAATTCCAGCTTTGAGATTAGGCCGTTTTTGTTGTGCTTGTTTGAGTAGGGCAATAGTAGCTCTTATTGCCATTGCATCTAATACTCCAGCTTTGGTAGGGATAATAACATAATCTGATACCTCGAAAAACTCAGGAAGTCTTGCCGATAAATAAGGTGGTGTGTCAATGATTAATACATCATAGCCAGTTATTTTTCCTGCTTTGAAATCTTCATAATTTACAAAGTCAATGCCTTCGACTTCTCCTAATTCTCCCAAACCAGAAACGCTGCCTTGTGGGTCGCTGTCTAAAAGAGCCACCTTCATAGAAGCCATAAAGCAATAACCAAGATTTAAGGCAAGTGTTGTTTTACCAACACCGCCCTTTTGGTGAGCAACTGTAATAATACGCATGATACTTTTTAGTTAGTGAAATACAAAGATATAATAATACAAAAATATTTTTATATTAATGTATAAAGAAATTGTAAGTAAAAATCAAGGGGAATGGAAAGTTACTTAATTAGGTAAATGATTGTAATAAAAATAGGTTGGTTGTCAAGTTTTTAGAAAATCAATTTTAACCCAATCAAAATCAAAATAACTGCCGAAACATAATTAAGCCACTTAATAAATTGGTTTTTGATTCTGTGCTTAAACTTTGAGATAAAATAGGCTTTCAGCATATCAGTAGCTAACATCGAGCATAAAGCTACTAAGGCAGTGAGTAGGGGAGTGGTGGTTTGACCAATAACCGTAGAAATCCCTAACCAAAAAACAAATGCCATTGGGTTTAAAAAATTGAGTAAGAATCCTCTAACAATGAAAGACCAGAACTTTGCTGTTGCCTGATTGGTAACCTGCGGCAACGACTGGCCGAAAAATAAACTGATACCATAGATGGTAATTAATATGCCACCAATGAGAGCGAAATAATGTTGAAATTGTGGATTTAGGTAAAAAGTAGCAAACCCAAAGAATACGATTGAAAAAATAATGACATCACTAATAAAAACCCCTATCACAAACGAAATGGCTGATTTTAAGCCTCTGTGAAGGGCGATATTGAATAAGGCCACAAAGGTAGTACCTGTGGTAAAAGATAGCCCCAAACCTAAGATTAACCCCCTTAAAATGGCTTCAAACATAGCCTTTAAAACGCTTCAAAACCAACTTTCTGAAATCAGATTGGAAAACAAAAGACAAGCATAAACCTAAGCAAACTCCCCAAATTTCAATCATAAAATCATTTCTCCAGAACCCTTTTTTGAGAGCTGCACCATAGAGCGAATTTTGTTCAATTTGTTGTTTGATTTCTTCGGGCGTTAGGTAAGTTTTACGCTTGAACTCTTTGTATTCCTTCGATGCTTTCGATTTATTCAAAACAAAATCAGACCAATCATAAAGTTGCCAACCCAAACCTCTTTTGATGGTTAATTTATCTACGCCCTTTTCAAAATCAGATGGGTAATGACCTGTGGCATAGTCTATTCCTAAACTGGCAATATTGGTAGAGCTTCGATTTTCATAATCTAAAATATGCCCTAACTCATGCCCGATTACACCAATTTGAGCATTGTAGGGTACATCATCCAATGTTATGCCTTGCCCTTCATTATCATTGTCAATCGTGATAACATATTCTCGATTGTATCGCCTTGTTAGTGATGCAGTCGTTGGTCGGCAAGCCATTGTGGTTTTGATGTTACTGCGGATAAACTCGATATGTAAGCCTTTCAATTCGGGGTAGTATGATAGAGCTGTAAGAATCTGTTTTTCAAACTCTTTCGGAATTGATTTATTAGCCCCCAACTCTAACTTGATTTCTGTTAGTTTCTCGCTCGGAATCGTGTTTGAAGTATAATTCTTAACAGGTTTAATGATAGGTTTTGACTTACTCAATGCCTCTGAAAGCTGTTTTTGTTCTTGCTTAGATAGATTTTGAGCGTAGCTATGTAAACTTATGATACAAGAAAGTATGAATAATATTCTCATAGAAAATCAATTTGATGTTTAGCGATTTTACTTGAAATGAAACCAAAGAGTAGGGCAGTCCAAAACGAGAACATGGAGTAAATCAAGGGTGGTTTTACCATCGTTTCATTTTGAAGTAATGTTCCTGCAATCAAAAAGGCTAAGGTGGTATTGTGAACTGCCGACTCAATGCCTGCGGTTAAACTATCAGAATGTTTTAAGTTGAAAGATTTTAGGAGTATATACCCAAACAAAAAGCATAAAATATTGAGTAGGAGAGCTGGCGGTAAAATATCTTTGAAATCGTTGTAGGTTAAACCCGAACCGCCCGAACTTTGTCCTGCAAAAATCTTGATGGTAAACACTGTAAACAGTAAAAACATCATCACATATTTAGCTGGTTTTTCAACCTTAATTGCCCATTCTGTGCGGTATTTTCGTAATAATAAACCTAAAAAAGCAGGAATAATGGCAATGAAAAAGATATGAAAGAAAGTATCCCAAAATGGCAAAACAATACTGGAGCTTTTCCCCATGAAATGCTTTAAAGCAAGATTGACTACAAACGGAATAGAAAACAGAGTAAGAAAACTATTAACCGAAGTAAGCGATAATGATAACGCTACATTGCCTTTGAATAGGTGTGTAATAAACCCCGAAGTTGCTCCGCCCGGGCTTGCCGCTAAAATGACTAACCCTACCTTAATTTCGTTGGGTAAATCGAACAAACTGGCAACCACAAAAGCAATCAATGGCAGAGCAACCATCTGAGAGGTAAGAGCCGTAGCGAAAGCCTTTGGGTATCGGGCAATATTCGTAAAGTCTTTGAGTGTCAGAGAAAGCCCAATACCAAACATTATCAAGGCAAGAACCGAACTAACCAGAATATCAATCGTTTGCATAGTTAAGTAAAAAATGAAAGCCGACTTTTATCGGCTTTAAGGTTATTTTAGTTAATACATCCAGTGCTGCAACCAGGTGAGAACCCGCCACTATCTTTTATCTTATTCCATGATTTATTTCCATCTTTATCAACCACTAATTGCCCTTTAATGTAGTATTGATTACCACTAATTGAACCCTGCCAACCCACAGTCATAGGAATAATGAAAGTTTTTGAAAGGTCATTTACTCTTACATTTTCATAATCAACTTCGCCCCAAACATTTGTTCCGCCCCAAGTACTACAACATTTCATCAACCTATTGGCGACAGTTAAAGCCATGTCTTTCATGTCTTGTTTGAGTTTGGCTTCTTGGCTGAAATCTATGGCACGTCCTCCGTCTGAAGAACTTGATGAACTCCCCGAACCTGGCAAACGCATATCCTGAGCATAAAGGTTAAAACCTAATAGTGTGGTTAAAGTAACGAACAGCAATAATTTTGTTTTCATACGATTTATCATTTTAATTGGATTGGTTACAATTTTCTTCACAGGTATTACAAGGGCGTTGTTTGGTAATTTCTCGGTACTTTACCACTTCTTTTTTTGTAGAAACCGTTGGTGGAATAACTTTCCATTCATCAATGGTAAAATCTTGAAACGAGTAGTGGGGTATCTCTTCTACTGCATAAATAGTTTTGATTCGACCCGCTTCAATTTCTATGTCATTAGATAAGTACAACTCACCATCAACAGATTTGACCTTTGCATATAGCCTAAAAAAACCTGACTTAGAGCCTGTATTTTCTACATCGCATTTGATTTTGATTTTTGGTTTGGTATTGAAAAGAGTAGCCCCCGAAATTCTTTCATAGTACATGGAATTACTAACAATGTTGTATGAAAGTGTTTCTTCTGAAACTTCGTAGTCTGTGTAGGGTTCTTTTTCTGTGTAATCTACCATCACAGTCTTGCAGTCTTTACAACTGAGAAATATTGAGGATAGAATAAATGTAATTATGTATGGGATAACCTTTAAAAATACTTTATGAAACATAGGGAAATTGGCAAAAGTTACAGCTTGCAATTTCTAAATTTCTTTTTTTTCTCTACCTTTCAGATGAATTAGAAAAAATCTGTTAAACGATATATTTTGTAACAAAATGTTAATTGGAGATAAAATCAGAAACATACGAACTTTAAAGGGTCTATCGCAAGAAAACATGGCAGATATGTTGGCAATATCGGCTGTGGCTTATGGAGATATAGAGCGAAACAAAAAAGACGTAAATATGAAGCGTCTTGAACAAATAGCAGGTATTTTTGGGGTATCTGTAAGCGATATATTGGCTTTTGGTGATAAAGTATCTAATTTTTTTGACCAATGCAACAATACAAATGTTTCATCAGGGCAAAATGGAGGTACACAAACGCAAAATAACTTTGATGAGAGGGAATACAAGCATCAGTTAGAAAAAGCACAATTAGAGATAGAAAAATTAAAAATTGAAAAAGAAAAACTGGAGTTAGAAGTGAAATATTGGAAGGAAAAATACGAAAGTAAGGTATAAAAAAGCCACGTAACTATGTGAAACACATAATTACGTGGTTACTGAAAACAGTAGGAGAGTAGCTTAGTTTAAAGCAAGCTCTTGTTTGATTACCGATACTATCTGTCTATCAACTTTCTCTTTAATATCCATTCCCATTCCTACTCGTGAATCATGGTTTAGGAAGTAATTAAACCCATTGTAAAGTAGCCAAGCAGTAGGCTTGGTTTCCAGTCTTTCTGCTTCTTCGTGCATCCTAAATGGTACTTCTGATAAAATTTTCTTCGGAAAAGAATCTTTTGTAGCACTGAGCCTTTCAAGAATTTTCTCAATTTCTTTGTGGGTTACTTGCCTTTCAGTCAATTTACGAAAATTACTCATTTGACTATCAAGATTATCAAGCCGAGCAAGTATTTCATCAAGATTAGGTAGAAAATCGTTGTTATGCTTGTGCTGAACCAGAGATTCTTTCCTCCATCCCATTAGTCCATTCGTACAAATCTGACGCAAGTAAGATAAACCAATACTATGCCTCAGACTCCCATCATAGCTATTTTGGACTGAAATCATCATATTGACGAAATCCTTTTGGGCCACTTGGATAGTTTTGTCATTAAGTACAAAGTCAGCAGAAAAACGGCGGTCATCTTCACTTCTAAATGTCGCTTTAATACCACCATAGCCAAACATATCAACTAATTTATCATAAATTGGATAAATAAGTTGCCTATTGGTAATGAGTTGATATTGGCGACCTGCCAAGTGTAAAACTCGATTGAGGTCAGGGGAGTAGATGGCAGATGCGTATTGCCCGCCAAAATCGTGTTGAGTTAAGATAGTTCGATTTTCATCGAGTTCAACTTGCTCGACCTCAAACAAGATGTCTTCAAGGGACACAGTTCTTGCCCTTAAAATTGCTTTTGATTCTGTACGTTCCATTTTTTAAGAGATAATTTGTTTTTGTTTTGGAACGTATGGTATATGGATTTGTATGGTTGATACAAACTGAGTATTTGATTAGCTTTTTCTTAGGTTTAAAAATCACCTTCTGATATTTTTTTTGAAAAACGAATTGTAATGTTTAATATAGGTATTATTAATATTAAAAATATTGAGGGTATTGTAATTGATAATACCAACAATACTATGATTAACTCATGATGTCTATTTGCTAAATCGTGATTAAAAAATGACCTAAATATAAGTGGTATTACTGTGGAGAAACAAAAGCTGAAAAATAGAATAAGTTTTTTTCGACTTCTTATTGTATCAGAAAAATAATTTATAATAATCAAAGCCGAAAGAAGCAATATAATTAATGATATAACTATATCTGGAATATAAAGAGGTAAGTTTAAAATTACCCATGATGAAAGAAAAGACAAAGGAATTAGTAAATAGCTGGCTACTAATAAGTTAGATTGATTGGAGTTTGGTATATGATACTGATGAGTAAATATGTTAAGTATAGAACAAATAGAAAAAGAACATAGTAAAGACAAACCGTGTAAATTTATGGGATTGTTGGTAGTATAATTAGTTATAAATATCAAAATAGAAGTATATATCCCAAATTGAAAATATAGCCGTTTTGTTTTATTCTCGTTACTAATAGGTTCAAATAGGAAAATGGCAAAATGAAATATTATATACAATATATATGATGATAGTTTAACTCGAAAATTTCCATTTTTCGCAACTCGAAATGATTCTACAATTATTCTTGGAAATTGGCTTATTGAAGTTTCGATATATACTTTGGTGAAATCAAATAAGCCCACAGCAAAATTTAATCCTGCAAAAACTTCAAAAAAACTGAGAAAGCTCTCTAATTGTATCTCTTGATTCATATTTATAATAGAATGTAAAATGAATTTTTATTAAGAAAAACCCAACCAAGAAACTTAGTTGGATTTATAAATTTCAAAACTAAATGTATTACTCACATTAAGTAATACAAATCTAATAATAAAGATAATATTACAAAATTCAATATAAATTACAAATTTAATTTGGAAATTTCATTTTTTATATATAACTATACACTATAATTTCAAAACTAAATAAAACATGAAGAATACCTACGAAGCATTGCTTTTTGAAAGAGAGTATTTGAGTGAACTTAGAAATGAAATAGGATACTTAATAGCTCGACCCAACTACAATAAATTATGTCAAAATATTGAAGATTTGAATCAAATCATTGAATTTTGGGAAATTAAAAAAGAAGATATTGGCATGTTACAAATTGAAATATCTACATGGATGATTAGAACAGAATCTACTTGTGGACTTATATTGAACGACATATATAATAGTTATGCAGAGCTATATTGTCATCTTTCAGACGATTTTAAGTTTCTCTTCAATTTTCACGATTACGAAATAGAAACATTCTCTAACGTAAAGTAATCTCAAAGGTTTTAAATTTTTTGAATCCTCATAGGGATTCTTTGCCCCTTTTCGGAGGGGTATTTGTGTCTAAAACCAAATATTAGTGCTTTAATTTTAATTACCCCTTTATAAGATAAATAAAATTTATATCTTAATTTAAAAAATATGGAAAATGATTTAAAAACCAAACGTGATGAGATTAATAGTGAAATTTCATTGTTACGAGGTCATCTGGCTTGTCCATTAGATAATAGAACAGGCGAGTTGTTAAAAGAAATACGAAGTCAAAGAAAAGTCTATCAAACTGATTTGGCTGCATATTTAGGTGTTGGACAGAGTGTTATTTCTTCTTGGGAAAGCGGGCGTACAAAACCAGATGACGAAATGATTATAAAAATTTGTGATTATTTACAAATAGACCCCTTGGCATTTTATGCAACCCTTTTGAGTAGGTCTCGTTTACTTAAAAAAGGGGTATTATCACCAAATAATTTATCCGTAGAATATTTTGAACAATTCACTAAGCCAATGTGGAAAAAAACCGAAATGTTATTAGCTGTTTAATTGGATGAAACAGAAAAGCCCTTTCCCCTAAATAAAGGAAAGGGCTTTTGCGTAAATAATTGCTAAATTCTTAATTGTTTTGGCTTCAATTTTAAAAGGGCTTAAACCCTCACAAATAAATTTGTCAAGCGGTTATAAGCCCAATTTTAATTCTGATAATCTACATGGTTTGAAAGAGGTATCTTTAACCATCAAGTTATCCAATAATCCTTCTTCATCAAAAATGATTCGGTGTGTTTCTCGCCCTCGTGATTTATCCCACCATTTAGGGACAAAAAGCCCAAGAAATTCTTGTTTTTTAGGGTCGTATCGTATGGGGTAAACATTGCCTCAACGGACACAATCAATAAATCTTGCAAGTAAAATCGGGTTTTCATCTTCAATTTGGTGTTCAAAAGATGCGTAATGTTGCAATTCATCCTCTGTAAATCCGATAATACGAGGAAAAGTAAAAAATTCCATTTTGAAAGAAAAAGAACTAAAAACGGTATGGAAACCGTACCACTAAGGTACGATAAAACCCAGAAAGGTCGCTATGGTGCAGTATTCTTTTTTTAATAGTATGTTGCACACCCACCAAGTTTCTTAATGAAAGCGACAGCTTTCAATCGTGCGTAACTACGTGATTTGCGTAGCTACGCAAGCGAAAATAAATCTCTCTAAAACGACCGAAATATCAAAAATAATTGCATAAATTCACACTTTTTAAAAGATAATTTAAGCAAAAATGCCTACCACGTCTTGCGGTAGGCATTTTTCTTTGACTATAAAACTGGCTCTATTAAATAGAAAACTCTACTACTTTTGCTTCTAAAAATCCAACTACTTCTCTGCCATGTTCGATTTGTGCATCAATGTATTTGACGATACTTTCTTGCATGGTAAAGGTTAGTTCTGTTCCTTGTCGATTTGTGATTACCATTTCTAACCCCGAACCATCGAATTCTGATTTAAAGTCTTCAATATCAGTTAATCGACTCTTAGCTTTTTGGTAGCTATCGTGCAATTTTTGCCCTTGCTGTAATTTTTCAAAAACGCTTGTAACGTTTCTTTGAATTGCCGTAGTAATGGTTAAAGTTCCATTAGCATTTTGGCTGTCTGTTGTTGCTTCGATTACTTCGGGCGTGGCGGTTTCTATAACCGCAGGATTTGTTTGTTCGTTCTTGTTTTTCATTTTTAAAAGATATTTTAAGCGATAATCTACCTTGATTATCTACTATAAAAATACACTTTTTTAGTGAGAAATACAAAAGAAAAAACAAAAATATTTTAACATAAATAATTGATAATCAATTATTTATGTGTTTTAGTAAACTACTTAGATAGGTGGTGTAAGTAATTAATTTGCTATTAGAATATCGGCAGAAATACCTAAGTTTTTATGAAGCTCCTTAATCATTCTAAGGCTTAAATTTCTTTTCTTGTTTAGCACTTCAGATGCTCTGTTTTCTCCACCAAAATACTTAGCTACTTCTTTTTGTGAGAGATTGAGCATTTCCATTCTCTGCTTAATGGCTTCGATTGGGTCGGGGCTTGGTATTGGATAATGTTTTTTCTCATACTCAACTGCCAAAGTGGTAATTGCATCTAATATTTCTAATGCTCTTTGTCTTTGGAGTGGGTTTTCTATCATGTCAGCATCTATCAAACGGTCAATTACTTGACTGGCTTCTTTGAAGTCTTGTTCGTTTGTAATGGGTTTGATACTAATTGAATCTAAATTGATATGTTCCATAGCGATTGAATAATAAACTAAATGGTATGAATGTTTGGGATTTTGTCATATTCTTTGTGTGTACCAATGAATCTGACGTATGCAGATTGAAATTGGTACTCGAACTTGACAATTAACCTATATTTATTATGACAAATATTAAAGACAATACGGTTATTTTTCAATGTATCTGAATCTTTGAAAAACGTGGTTATTTCGCTTGGGTTTTTGAAAGACATTTTTTCAATCGTTGCGTACCACGTTTCTAATGATGGTCTTGCATCGGGGTATTGCTCCCAAAATTCTCTAAGCGTTCCTTTGCTAAATATTCTCATATGGTAAAAGTAAAATAAAAGTTCCATATTTTGGGAAGTGTACTGAAAAAATTATGTTTTTCAAGTAGATATTTGATAAGTAGTTAGGGAATTGACGTGATTAAGTAAAGAAAAAGGGGTAAAACCCCTACAAATAAATTTGTTAGTAAGTTATAACCCCTCTTTTTCTTTGAGTTCTGAGAAACGACATTTTTTGAAATGTGCATCTCTTTCAATTCCTATACCAAGTGGTCATTTGTAATTTTCGAGTTCTTCTAAACTGAATCGTCCTCGTTCTTCTTCAATTCAAACAACATACCCCCAAAATACTTTTCTTGCATCGTCTTTGTATTCAGTAGCGTACCAAGTTCGATGAGAACATGGGTCGAAATACTTACAAACAACGATTGGGTCGTCTTTGTCTGATTGATTTCAAATTTTGTTGAAATCAGCCAAAATCTCTTTTGTTAAAAATTTGTGTTTCCTCATTGGAATAGAAAAAGAAAATAAAATTGCCATCAAAGGCACTACTAAGTTACGATATTTAGGTAATTACGCAAAAAAGGGGCGTTGCCCCTACAAATAAATTTGTTAGGTGGCTACAACCCCAAATGTAATTCAGAAACTCTACAAGGCTTAAATAGTTTGTCTTGTAGAATGGTTACTCATAACCTTTCGGCTCTTTCTTGTAAAAAATCTAACCTAAATTCACGCCATTCGTGTGGTAAAAGACCATATTCGCCATAATTTTCTTCATATCCATCAAAGAATATTCAAGTAAATTCTTGGTTAGATGGGTCATAACTGAACACACAAGCAACCCGAATTTTTCAAGGGATGTAAAGTTTGCAAATAACCATTGGGTCATCGACAAACTTCTGATTTCCATAAGATTGGATTTCTTTAAGAAGTTTGTTAGTAAAGATGCTTTCTAACATAGTACAAAAAATTATGAATAAAAAAACGGTGTCAAAACCGTTGTACTAAGATAGAAAAAATAGATTAGATAGGTTCACGTAGGTAGGGATTTTATGTATTTACACGCCTTGCCAATCTACTGACTGAAATAGGATTAAACATTTTACCTTGTGACGTTTTAAAACCGTTATGGTTCAGTTCGTCTGCAATTTCTTGTAAGGTCTTGTTTTCTCTCTTGCATTTCTCAATTAAGGCGGTGGCTACTCTGTTATGAGAATTTCTTTTGGCTTTTGCCTTGATAGCTTCTACGCCTTTGGCTCTTGCTTCTGCGGTTAGGTTTTCGGGTTTGCCTAATTTTGCTCCCTGCTCCTTTTTGGCATGCAAGGCTACCTTAGTTCTGATACTAATAATTTCCCTCTCTCTTTGTGCCAAGCCTGCAAAAATAGATAGTGTCAAGCTGTCGGTGGTGGGTAAATCACAACTTTTGAACTTGTCGCCTAAGCGTTTTTGAATCTTAAAAATATGTTCTACATCACGACTAAGCCTATCGAGTTTTGCCACGACTAAAACGGTATTGTGTTTGATACAATAATTAATGGCTTCATTGAGTTTCGGGCGGTTATCTATGTCTTTACCACTTTCAGATTCGATATATTCGTGTAAGATTTGGGCATTATCTACATTGGCATAATGTTGGATAATTGCTCTTTGTGCTTGTAAACCTAAACCGCTTCTTTCTTGCCCTTTGGTGGAAACTCTAAGGTACGCAATGTATTGTTTCATATAAAAATCTAAATTTAAAAATTCAATGTAGTTGTTAAGCGGTCTTTCTCTGTATTTGTCCTGGCATATTTTGGAATATTACTTACCAAATATTATTTGGTTGGTGGTAAATAAAATAAATTAAAAAGCATCATCATTCGGTTTTCTTCGTCATGGGTTGTATCGTTACTTGAAAACTCAATATCGCCGTAAGTACCTAAAAATTGACCGTTAAAAGTGTTGTATCCTACACTTAATAAATCATCTTCATACTTTTTTGCAAACCAAACATAATCTCGTCCATCATTATAACTTTTGGTATCAATATTAAAATCTTGCTCCTTTGCACCTTTCAAGATTTCGTTGAGTGGTCTTTTCTCTCAAAACTTTTTCATTAGATATTGTAAAAAATAAAACTATTGTATTTGTCTATCTTCTTTAATAGCATCCACGTCTAACCATTCAGAACATAGAATAACCAAATTGTCATAATCTCCTGCGGTGGCTTTGTCGAACAGTTCGCTAAAATGTTGATTCACTTCTTCTTTTGACATTCAAGCCAATTTCATGTTTAATTTTGCTTGAGCCAATAATTCAAAAGCGTTAGGCGTGTTGAGGGTTGTCATGTGTAGGGAAAAATTAAAGAATAACGACTTATATAGAACAAAAATAGAAAATCAAGGGAATATTTCAAAATCATAAACGCTCGTTTATGATATGATAAATATACAAAATCTACCCAATTTTTAAAAATCACTTGAAATTTTTGAAGATTAGGATATAATGATTTCAAGTTCAATACCCAAAGTTGAACTTGTTGGATTATCTCAATCATCCATGAGTTTATAAAGTAAAATTGCCCATCAGCAAAACCCCTACTCTTAATAGGGGTTTTATTTTACTTGTTGAAACTATCTAATCTTTCGATTAGTAACAGAATCAAAAGTAATTGAACTGTCTCAATCATTTTGAAAAATATGAGTAAATAAAATTACCCACCGCCCAAACGATGGGCATTTTTATTGTATCAAAGTGGTAAATTGAATCAAGATTGATTTAAAAATCGGAATTTTAGGGTAAAACTGACAAAGCGGTGGAATTATATAGATTGAGAATTGTATATTTCAACTTAATCAAGTCTAATGGTAGCAATATTTGATTCTCAACGACATAAAATTGGCTATTTTGATAAAACCTACCTCGAAAACTTGGGTAGGTTTGTGTAACTACATGATTCATATAGTTATTTAATACTCGTGGGGAAATAGCAAAGTGCAATGGTTATCTTCTTTGTCATAATTACCGCTCTCAACCATATCTTTATCCAGTTGGTCGATAATCCAAACTTTTCGCCCTTTTTCATCTTTGTAAACTTGTAGATAGTCGCATCCTTTTTGTTCTTCTGCAAATTGCCGAACATCAGCAATAATAAATGCTACTTCTTCGGGTGTTAGTTCTTCTTGAACGCCCTTAGTTACATAGAAATCTCCATTGAAGAAATACTTTTGGTCGTTTCGTTCTTGCGGTTGCCTTGTCCACGTTGCCATAATTACGATTTTTATTTTGGTTTATGTGAAACAGCATCGTAACTATTTGATAATCAATAGCAAGGTGTACTTGAATAGATAAATGAGATAACTATATAATAGAAGCAATCTAAGAGGAAACGGGCAATGCTGGGGAGCAACCTGTCAGCAATATGGTTGCCAATACACAGTTTAGCGTGTAGTGGGCGGGAGTATCTCCTGCCCACAATTTTTGTAAATGTTTTACTGGCATTGTTACATGGCTAAGAAAACCCAAAAAAGAAAGCCATAAGATTTAATCTTATGGCTTGATAGCATTCATTATTTTTTGATAGCATTGGCTAACGAATCAATAGACTTTTTGAATGCTATTCCTGCGGTATATGCTCCAGCAAACGCAAGGATTACACCTAATACCTTATTCATAATATTCTTTGTTTTACAACGAACACAATTTAATACTGAGGCGGTTCGTAGTTAAGCCCAAGATGAACATTTTTTAAGTTTAACCATCTGCCAATTCTGGCAAAATGACCGTGTGGCATTTCATCACACATCCACCGATGACCATTTAATTTCCAATGTTCGTAGCAATATATCCATTTTATAGTTTGAAAAATTAAATCTTGTGTTACCCAAAAATTTTTGAATGGTGAGATATGGGTTGGGTAATATAAACATAAACAACCTTTTTCGTCAATGTGTAAATCAGGATGTTTTATAACATTCGGACTAACAATATACACTTCATTAATGTCTCTCGAATTATAATAGACCTTTATAAGGTAGTCATCCTCCCAGTTTTGGTTTTTTAATTCCCCTTCAATAAATAGAATTTTACCTAAAATGGTAGTTTTCATACTTGGAAAGGCTTTTTTTACCATTTCTTGCTGAAATTCCAAGTCAATCGGTGAATACGTTAAATTCATTTATGATAAAAACTGTTTTTAGGTATTGGATTTTGATTAGGCACAGATAAAACTTCGTTACCTTTATGTAAGTAAGCATTTGAAGAGTTTAATATACTAATAGACTTTTCCAAGTTTTCTAACCTTTTTTGATTTGAAACGGCAGAATCGTAATCAATATATAAATTACCATTTTCATCTTTTTTGAAAAATGAATAGGTATTAATTATGTACCTGCTCCAATTAAATTTAAACTGCTTATAGTTTGGGTCTGTAAAAATATAATTAACAGAATTATCTTCATGTCGTAATACATCACAATATTGAGCATCTACACTAAGGCGGCTTACAACATTCTCTCCAACCACAATTCCATTTGATTCTGCATTTGACTGCATTTTTGGGGCAAGGCTTGAATGAAGGCTTGTTGTAGTTAATTCGGTACAGTCACCTGACCCGTAAATACACCAATAAATATCTTTGTCATCACCAAAATCAATGCCCGTCCTTGTGTAAATTCTTTCAATATCATTTTGCTGAAACACCTCTTTAAGTTCATATTTAACAAAGTAAGAGAAAAGGGAGGTTGCTGTAATTGCTTGCTTTATGGCATCCTCTTTTTTTATATTTTTACCTCCAAAGTAAACAAAAACGCCATCATACATCATTCGTTGGATATGTCCCCCAAGTAATGCACAAGTATGTGTTGATGCTAAAACAATAGTTTGAATAATAAATGAAATTTCTTCATGTGTGTATTTTCTAAACAAATTTGTTGAGTTTTTAACATCTATGAAGACAGAAACTATATTATGATATTCTGAACTATTGTTAGCTCTCAGATAGGTAAAATCAGGATGGTCGCCACTTTTAGGTGGTTTTATTTCTTTGATTCCAAGTAAATTAGCAATTTGTTTTAAACTTACTTGCGGTGAAATCGAATCTTGATATTTAGTACGGCTATTGTTATGTAGTTCTCTGCTTTCACTTATAGGAAAACTGTTTTTTAGCCCTTTTTCAAAGTCATAGTTAAGAGGCTTGTTTGTAACTTCTTTAATTCTATTGAGATAATCACTGTAAAGTTTCATCGTAAAACAATCGTTATTATGTATAATGTTACTGTTAAAACTTCTATTAAAAGAAAGTATACACCTATTTTCATCCTATCAAATTTTTGATTTAGCCCTTTTGAGATGTTGTGGACCTGTATTGCCAAATCTTTGAATTCAGCAGGCTCGGATTGGTCGTTCAGTAAATTGATATAATCTTGTTGTTTATAACTTGTTATATCCTTGAAAAAAAATAGGGATTTATTTGTTTCTGTACCCTTGCTTTTAGTGTATGGTAATATGGCTAAAATTGTATAAAAGCAAGAGATTAAGCCTGAAATTATAGTTATTAGTAAAGATACCTTTTGAAAGCAAGATAAATCAACCTTATTACCGAAAGCAAATCCAGTAAGAACGCCTCCCAAAATAACAGCATTACAGGCTAATACTAAATTTGCCTTACTGTTAGTGCTTTCGATATAGTGGTCTAATCTATCAATAATATATTTTACTCTTTCTACTTGGTTCATCAGGGAATCATAATTTTATAATCGCCAAATTTATTAAAAGAAAATCTAATTACAAATAATACTGACAAAATAATTTTATAATGTCAATTATCACTGACTGTTTGTTATATTTGACATGAATTGTTTTATTGTATATATTTGCACAATGAACACACCTACAAAAGATAGCTTGTATAAAATTATAGGTAAGAATATCAAAAATCTTAGAGAGAAATCTCATCTTACCCAAATGGAACTGGCTGAAAAGTTAGAACTTAGCAGAACATCAATAGTTAATATAGAGCAAGGCAATCAACATCCTTATATCCACCTTCTTTGGGATATTTCCGAAATTTTTAATGTAGATATAGCCTATCTTTTGCCAAGTAAGGAAGAATTCAAAACTGGAATACAATTTGATAGAACAGTGGTAGAGCAATCAATAAAGAAGAAAGAAGATATTAAAAAATTTGATACATTTATAGATAAAATTTAACCCTATAATCATGAACCTTAAAAGATTTACTATTATTGAGGATACTGCAAAAAGAATCCTTACTGAATGTGGTTGTTTTGAGCTGCCAATCAACGTGAATAAGGTAGTAGAAAAACAAGGAATCAATTTGGTTGAGCATGAGTTTGGAGAGGATATTTACGGTGTACTGGTTATTAAAGACGGTAAATATACTATTGGTTATAATAAAAATAATTCAAGTGTAAGACAGCGTTTTACTATAGCACATGAATTAGGACATTATGTGTTAGGACACAATAAGGATGGAGTAAATATAGACACTCTTACAAGAAATTATCAATCTCTGCAAACAGTATTTTTCAGAAATAATGACTCATCAACAGGTGAATTTATGCAAGAAAGAGAAGCAAATGCCTTTGCTGCTGCACTTTTGATGCCCCAAGATTTGCTTATCGAAAAATTAGAGACATGTAGATTTAACTTTAACATGGATAGTATAGCAAAAGAGTTTGGTGTAAGTTCGCAAGCAATGGCATATAGACTTTCTAATCTTGGATTATTAGATAGTGTGCCTTTTTAAAGAACAAACCAGAACGTCTAATATTTTACATTTAAATATCTTTTTCCATTTTGTATTCTGGGGCTTCGATAAATTAAAATACCCATCTCAAAAAGCGTTTTTTGAAACCTTAATAGCGTGTAGTCAAAAAGCAAATTTTGCGAAGCCGTGCCATGAGTAAAGGGCAAGTGTTGCTTTGTGCGGGTCGGTTCAGCGATTGTGGCACGTTTTAAGCACTTGAATAAACAAGCAGATGCAATCGCTTGCTTATTCTGGTGCGGTGCATCATAAAATATAAAAAATAATGGCAATAAGGTAGCTCTTTTATCTTCCTATTATTATAAAAATTCATGTTTGTGGCTCTACATGGCCACACAAAACAATCATAAATTTTTCTAAAAATATTCAGAAAAAGAGAGAATTAGTTATTATATTTACTCAAAGTTGTGTGGATTTAGTAAAAATAAAGCCGTATTCAACCCGAATACGGCTTTTTGTACTAATGCTTATTTGGGGAAATTACGTAAGAAATAAATATCATAAAGCTACTTGTAGGTTTTAGAGTGATTTCTCAAGTAATCTACCAACGAATTGTATAATGGATACCAAACGGCTTGGTCGCTAACATAATCAGCCTGAATTTCAGAAATAAATAATTCATTCCCAGTTTTAGGATTAAGTAGTTTAAGTTGTCCATAATTTTTATTAGACTTTCTGTCAATAGAAACACTTAGATATAAAAACGGTTTGTATAAATTATGCACTTTACTCAAACCTATCAAATTATTAATTGCTGGAATATCATTCTGTAATTTTGCGGCAATTACTCGTTTCTCTAAATCTTCTAAACTAATAACCTCATCAAAGTAATTGAGATTTTTAGTCATGCCTATCATAAAATCATTTTTAGGCACAACAATAAGAGTTTTCAAAGAATCTAATAGCACGTTTTCGGCTTTTACGACTGTTGCTGGGACTCCATATTTGAAATATCCATCTTTGGGGTTTCGAGTTACGATTTTAAAGTAAGTACAACCAAATAAACTGAATACAATTATGGTTGATGTTAATAGCTTGTGAAATGCTCGTTTCATTTTGAATATTTGGTATTAATTTGTTTTTACATCTTATGCCCAAAATGATTTATCATGAATATGTATTATGACAAATCATTTTGAAGAAATCTTTACTATTCATAAGTTTTCCCCCCACATTCGAATGGTACAACCTCAATATTTCCTTTTTTATGAATATATATATTCAAATCCCCTCTTTTTTTTATCAAAGTGTCTCCTTTTTGAATTTGGTATTTAAAAACCATATAGTACTCGTCGGCTAATGCTTTATGTAATACTTCTTTTTTGGTTGTAGGATTAATACCTTTAACTTCATACCAACGGCTTGTAATATTTGGTTTTTCTATACAAATAATTTCCATTGATTTTTTACGGAAAATTTCTACCGATTCCGAACAATCTTCAGAATAACAGGATATAATAATAAGTGGTAGTAGTAAAATTAGTTTCATTGATTTTATTTTTTAAATAAATCACTTAATTTCCAAATTGAACCAAAAGATGTAGTTTTTCTGTATCCAAAACCTACTCCTAATCCTACACCTAATGTTTCAGCACCTTTACCTGAATCTGGTACAAAGTAAGAACGTCCTACTTTAGCAGACTCTGAGTAGCTTCCAACAATCCCTAAACCAATTGAATGGCCTATATCTACCCCACCTAACGCACCTAATACATCAGGGTCTCCATAAGCTCTATGAGCATTTGCGTTTAAGCCCATGCCAAAACCAAGAGGGGCTGCTCCTGCTCCATATCCTCCATTGATATAAAAACCAATATCACCATTTCCAAAAGCTATTCCTACTCCACCATTAATTTCCCCAAAGATTCCTGAAATATTAAAAGACCCCGAGATACTAATTGCATCAGGAGTCCAAGGATGATATTTTGCTCCTCCTTCTCTCCATGCACGCCACTCTCTTAAATAAAGACCTCTACCACAATCACAGTCTTTAGATACTTTAACATAAATAGTTGGTAATTGCCCCCCATCTACATCATCATTTACTGTTGGCATATTATTTGCCTTTTGAGCATGAATACTTTTCTGTAAATCATTTCCCATTTGAAATAAAGAAGATGTGAATGCTCCTGTACCAATACCACTCCATAGGTTTCCCCCTCTTAAAGTCGAGCTAATCCCACCACTAATTCCCCCACTCACAGCAGCATTAAATAATGTTTTAACGGTATTTGATGCTTTTGGAATAACAGCCCCTGTTATACTTGGTGCTATTGCATTACCTATGCCAGAAGCAAATAAAGAGACTCCTAAATTTAGAACTTGCCTACCAAATGCTTGTCCGATTGATTTTCCGCTATCTCTATCTTTTATATAACCTGAAATAAAGTTATATGCCGTAATTCCAACACCAATAGCTTGTAAAACCCACTGACCATCTGGGTCCATACTAACTGTTGGTGCATTTGCCATTCCAATATATCCACTAAAAAACTGGTTTTTAGGGTCTATACTATCGTATCTTCCTTTAAATGGGTCATATTGTCTCGCATGAAAATCATAAGAATTGTACCCAAAAGCATCAATGTATTCTTGTCTCTGGTAAAGCCATTGCCAAGAGCTATCTACCCCGATTCTTTCCAAAAGCGTTCCGAATGGGCTAAAATGGTTTTCTTGGGCAATGTAAACAGAATCATTGAGTTTTTCAAAGATAACCCTTGTATTACCCAGATGGTCGTTGATAAAATACTGATAATGAGAACCTAATGTGTCAAATCTAATTTTGCCTTCATCGTGCAGGGCTGCCGTGAGGGTATCATTACGGTATAGTAAACTACCCACGTAGTCTGTTCGGATGGTGCTGCTCCCATTCACAATCTTTTGGTAGAGCTTTTGCCCATCGGCAGTATAAACGTTCTCAATGTACTTATCGGTATCAAAGAAAATATGGCTTGGTAGCCCTAAATAGTTATAACGAATACTATCTATACCTTTGTTGGCATCTGTTTTTAGGCTACCATCGGGGTAGTAAGTATAAGCCCCTACTCCACCCGTCAGAGCTTCTTTAAAGCCGATATTATCGTTGGCGGCATCGGTAAGACCTGTCAATTGGTTTTGATAGGTGGGGTATATATAACTTAAACTGTCAATCCGTTGCCAGTTATTAGTAGATTCCAAGCCAAATCTGTTGAGTTTCTCTATATTACCGTTGGCATCATAAGCTACATTTTCATCATATTTCTCATTCGTTTTACCTTTAAAAGCTGCTTTGGTGTAGCGTTGCGATTTATCATAGTCATACGTAAAACTCCGCAAAGTAGTATCTCGGCTTGTTTTCCATGATTGTTTACTTAGGTTTCCATCAAAATATCTACCGTCTTCAAAATAATCAAGTTTCATAGAGAACACTTTGCTACTATCCAGTTTACCCGTAGGAGTTAGGTTAATACCTCTGAGATTGCCCCTTATATTGTAGCTGTAATCAACCTTTTGTATGCCGCTACCGATAAAAGCAAGGTAGTTGGTATCGGGCAAAATGGTTGTGCCAGGTTTGAGCAAAATGTATTTTTTGGCTACATCAATCACTCGATTATTCAAGGTCTCATTTTGCCTGATGATACTGTCTTTTTGGGCTTCGTTGAGATTTTTCCGAATCATCCTCCCAATTTCGTCATATTCATAGGTTGCCAGTAGCTCGGGCGAATGACCTGTAAAATAGTGTATTGCTTGGGTTTTACGTCCCACATGGTCGTATTGATAGGTCGTTTTGCTTTCAATTTCTGAAGAATGCGGAATACTGCCCGTTGGTTTGCGATACAGCGTTCGCTCTTCTAATAACTGACCTATAAAATCAAATAAAAAATCATTCTGGTTAATATCCCCAAAGCGGTTTTCGGCTTGTGATTGTATCAATCGGTTTTGGTCATCGTAGTACATGGCGGTACGTAACCATGCTTGGGTATCTAATCGCCGAACTTGATTCCCCGTTTGTAGCCCCTTCACATTGCCATATTTGACACCTCTGTAAGGTACAAAATTTAATGTATCGGCAGGTTTCCATGAGTAATCATCATAGTAGTTTACGACCATCACATCTGGTTCTGTAACGGGTATAGAACTCGGGAAACTACGATTGGTATATCCAAGTATTCCGCCTGTGGGCGTAGTTTCTTCATATTGTTTTATTAGTGTGAGTGTATCAAATGTAGCTTGTAATGTGGCTCTGGTGCTGTTATTGGGTAGTATTCCTGCCTGAGCCATTCTGCCATAAGCATCATATTTGCTAAATCTCCATTGGTTATTGGTTCTGATTCTGGCATCCTGCTCTAAAACGATTTGCCCTAAACGATTATAAACTACATAGCTCCAACCCGCATCCGGTGTGTGTTTTTCTATTATTCGATTTCGTTTATCATATTTCATCATATATACACCCACCAAATAACTACTTGAAGCGATATTGGTATTGTCGGGCATCACTCCATACATTTTCGGAGGAATGATTAGAGCTAAACGACCTAAATAGTCGTAAACGTAAGTTGTGATTAGATAATGACTTGTTGATGTACCATCACCTGTAAATTGCACATGTTTTTCAAGGATTCTACCATCTTTGTCGCTGTAACTTATAACAGCTTGCTGTTGCTCATCAATACCTACGGTTTTTAGAATCTGATTGCCTGAATATGTATTGATATTGAGATTACCGTTATAATCTAATTCATATTTGGCAATTCCAAAATTGCCTGTTTCAAACTTTTGTTCGGTCTCTCGATTAGGTCTAAACGCTGCTCCTACGCCGATACCCTTAAATGCCCTACTTAATGGTGAGTTTTCGTATTGTGTTACTTCGGAGTAAGGGGCTGTGTCGTTATAAAAAGTTTGAGCCAACGATTGACTACTCGATTGGAAATTCCCCGTTGCAATTGGGCTAACGACTGGTAAAATACTCTTTTGAGGGCGACCAAAGGTATCGTATTCGGGTGTACTACTCAGCAAATCTTTAGCTTTAGGTGATGCTTTGTAGGCAACAGATTGTAATGTACGCCCGCTACCGTCACTGTAAGATACAGAAGTACTAACTTTTTGATAGTCTTGATAGACATTTCGGGTACTATCTCTTGGGCTTCTGACAACAACCCTATTTTTTGTAGTATCAGTATTGAATGTGCCTGCTGTATTGATTAGATTTTGTTTGAAATAAGGGTATTCATAGTGTGATAGAATATAACCATCCTTGTCGGTTATTTGCTTTAATTGCCCGACTTTATGTAACTCACTATCAGTATAATATTTGTAATTAATGGCTAATTTATTCGGACTTATTTGTTTAGACAAACCAAAAATTTTGGTTTCATATTCATACTGGGTTGTATCAATGACTACACCACCAATATTATTGATACGCCTTATAGGTAAAACCCCTGCGGTATCGTAATCTGTACCATTAATTGAAGCCCCAAAGCCTTTTACCTTTTTTAGAAATCCTTTGTTGTTGTAGTCTTGGTACTCTACAATTGGATAAAAATTGGTGTCTCGAACCAACGAATCATCACTCGCTCGATTATAGATAACATCACTAAATATTGCCTCTCCAATATTATTTAATGCGAACGACTCTTTTAGAAAATAGCCAAATTGGCTATTGGTGGTTACATTTAAGCTATCATAACGATTAAATGCCGCTTGTGCCACTCGTGTACCATTTTTACTGACTATTTCGACCGTAGGAGTTAATATGTGCCGCCGCTGCATTTCATAAATGGCTCGGGCTTGTGTGCCTAATCGGGGAACGTGGATAAAGTATTCGGTGGTATCACAATTATAAGGAGTACCATACTCCGGGTCATAACAAATGCGAGGTATTAGAACTGTATCTAAACCAAAATTAAAATCTGCAATATATTTTGTTAAACTACTTATTTGGTGGTTCTGCCCGTCACTACCCTCAGTTTTTACAAGGAAGGTATGTTGTCCAGGGTATGAATTATGGTAGCCTGATGGCATTTCATCTTTATATGTAAATTCTTGTATCGTTGTGATAGGATTCGTACCATTTTGAGAAAATACTTTACTGGTTTGTTTTTTTAAGCGATAGCGGCTAAATGATAGATAGTATTCCTCTAAGAAAACACCTCCACAACAAGAAGTATAGCCCAATTTATAACCGTTTACTTTAAAGACCTTACTTGAAAATGTATTATCAAAAAATGGATTACTTTGTAAGTTGGTGTAGGAGAATGTTTGAACGGATAATGTATCATTATTTTGATTTAATACTTCGGTTTTAATAGGATTTCCACTCTTAAAATCATGGTAAACAATTAAACCGTCCCTTATTCTCTCAGGTTGATAGTAGTATGTTGTATCACATACCTGATTAGGATATTCTCCCGTGCAATTAATAACTATTCTTTCAGTAGTTATTTCTGTTGTGTCATGGTCAAACGTGTAGATGGTTTTACCTAACGTACTATCTGTATTAGTTTTTATTTGCTCAACCACTCTGGTATATCCCACAACTGGTCGCCCTATTTCTGCAAATAGCCTATCATAAATACCAGAGTTTGACCCTATACCAAAAGGTGTATCAAATCTATAAATGGGCTTCATACTAAGAAAGCCTGATGGACGTGTATCTGGTAATATGTAGCTGTAAGACTTGATGGTTTCGATGCCAGAAATCAAATCCTTGTTTTTTATTTCTTTAATTCTTGCTCCACCTATTGGCTTATACGTACCATTACTATTTTTATAATTACGAGCTTCGTGTAGCTCATAAACAAATTTTGTATGGCTGCCTGTTGAAATAATGATACTATCTAAACTACCATAAAATGCAAAATCTATATTTGTTTCTCTATTACTTGTATTAGGAGTACAGCCAGAAAAGAATGAGTCTCTCGGGATTAGCCCTGTTAGAAAACGATTGCCTGTTGAGCCATTTGGAAATCCCCAATGGTCTATTCCGTAGTTTAATCTACTTTTGCCATTAAATGTAGGAGAATCACCATTGTACCTAAACCGATAAGTGGTTTTATCTGGGAAAGTTACTTTTTCTAACCGTAGTCGTTTTGTATGAGAATAGCCTACATCATCGTGAGTATATCCGCTTGGTAGGTCGTCCTCAAAGCCTGTAAAGTGACCGTAGTCAAACTGGTATTTTAGAGTATCAGTGGGATTTACCTTGTCCATTACTGTCATTTCAACCAATTTTTTTGCATTAGATTGGCTGGTTGGGTTTTCATCCCAAGAATCAAGGTCTAATCTTGGAGGGGCGTTAATATAACAAATTTCGTTTCCTGATTCTGTTTCAAAACATTCTCTGAATCTTCGGTTGAACTCAACCTTTTTATGGTCTGTTGTGATACTGCCCAATGAAGCCCCCTCAACGTAAACCTTATTGATAAGTTTATCTACTTGTGCTGGGGTTGGGCATACCCCAGATGATTGGCTTTCTGCTAATTTAAAAAATGAGTATTGGACTACATCGTATGTAAAGTTTATCTCTTGCCCATAAGGTGTGATGATTTTTCGTAGATACCAAGCTGATGTTACTGATTCATTTTTCCAAAAATGATTCCATCGGCTTGCACCTGGATAAATATTTTCATCTTGTGCTGTTTTGACATCTACCTCTGTACTTTTTTCATAAGCCCCATCACCAAAAACATATTTTGTTCCATCGGGCATCAAAACATCAAACCTTGTGAATTTTCCTACATCTGTTGTTCCATCAAATTCAAAAATGGGTGTTACCTCAATATCTGTATCGGGGAAAAATATAAATTTTGATACCCCTGAATATTTATACATAAATTTGTAGGACTGACCATTGATATTCATGTAAAAAACATCAGGTTCTGTATCATCATCTACGGTGCTTAAACCTGTATAGCCATACCAATAATAGCCTTTTCTTTCATAACTACTCGACCACGTATTAATATCAAACTTACCCTCGTCTGGAATGCCTCTTACTTGTCGGGTAATCATACCTCCAGCCATTAATGACCAATTCATTCCACTCCATGAAGCAACCTCGTGTAATTTCATACCAGAGGCATTGTAATTTAAAGCAATTGGTACATTCAATGCACCTTCTTGCAAATTATAGAGTGGTAATGGAACGATGGCAGTACCAGTAAATTGATTTACTGCAATATCTTTAAAGCGATTTATGTCTGCCGCTTCTGGAGGGGCTGCTGGTGCAATTCCCGAGGGTAGGTTTCCAAAAGAAGAGATAGTAGGAATACCCAGATTTGTAGGTTTGTTAGATTCAAATTGTTTGAGTTCTTCGGGTGTAAAAGTCCGAACTGGTGGATAACCGTGATTTGCGACCTTAACTGAGATAACTTGCTGTGCAAAAGTAATAAGGTTTACCAAGACTAAAATTAACAGTAAAATTACTTTTTTCATAAGAAAATGGATTAAAGTTTGACATGTGTATTTGTATAGCGACTTTTTGGGTTCGGTGAAAATAAAAAGCGTGTCGTGTCTTCTACTTTGTTGCTCTGGGGGTCAAATCCCTTGTACGCAAAGTAAAGCCACGCCCACGCAAACCGTAGGCGTTTGCTTTAACTCTCCTGCGTACATTTTTTTGACCTTTGAGCAACAGGACTGTTAAGCTAAACGCTATGATAATTTTAGTGTGTGGCTATAAAATTGAGATGTAAATTACCTAATTAAGTAACATAATTCCAAAAGAATTTATTTTTCGGCATTTTAAAAGCAGAAAAGCTCTCAATAGATAGTTTAAAATACAAAAATATTTTTGTATAAAGATATTTAGAATAGTGATAATTGAAGAATAGAAAAAGGTGTTCTTGCTATTAAGTATGGTTTTTTATTTTTAGGTTGAATCAATTTTACATCGGTTGTAAAGACCGAACCCAATGGAATTTGCTCTCTCTGCTTACGTGAACATCTCACAAATAACATTGGTACATTTTGACCATCTGCTGGCTTTATTCTTGTTTTTTTACGTTTAATGTCAAAGATGGATTGGAGGCTACAATTTAAAAAGATAATTGAATCCATGATATAATGATATTTTAATATAAAAATACAAAAATATTTTTATACATTTATAGTAATTCAAATTCTTTTTTCAAGGAAACTACTTTTTGCTCATACCCTGCTTTAATCGTATCAAAAATATGGTATTGTTCATCAATCTTTTGCTCAACCATCACATAAAAGCTGCCCTCTAATTTACCACCAGAAGTATTCCATACATGGGCTAATAGTTGGTTTATTTTTGCAATTTCTTCACAAATTTGTATTTTCAGTTCGGGGAAACTTGCAAAAAACTCATCTACTTTCATACGTTTTTTAGCTGCCAACTCCTGATTTAGTTTATCCAATTCTTTTTGATAGGCTTGTTTTCTCTGTTCTATGGCTTGAAAGTTGAGCTGCTCTTCCGCAACTTTTTGCTGTTTTTTTGCTTGTTTTACTTGATTTACTTTTTTGATGCTCTCTTTACTAATTAAGCCTTGTTCTTTACTAAGTAGTCCCCTTAAATATTGTTTGTCATTATCAATACCGCCTTTTTTCTTTTTAGCTTTTGTAAAGTTGATTTTGTCTTGAATATGCTCTATGTCATATGTAGCAATGAGTTCCTTAACTTCTTCATATTCAAAACCCCACATTTCAATTTGCTCTAAGATAGATTGAACAAGACTCTCGTTTTCAGATTGAGTTTCGGATGGTAACTGCTGTATTTCCTTAGTTTCTGATAATTCCCATTCAGGGGTATTTGCTCTGATAAAAAATTTAAGTTTGACCACTTCACTGTTTTTGCCTAATTCTCTGACCTCATCAAAAGTAAAATTAACCTTGCCGAAGGTTTTGAACATTTCTTGACCTTTGTAAAGTATTTGCCTTTTAAAATCACGGTAATTAGAATATTTATCCAATACTTCTAATAATTGTCTTAGCTTTATAGTAGTAATTGTAACGGGCATGGCAGCGTTTTTCCATCTCACACAAAACCAGTAGAGCTTTATCAAGTGGGGGTTTTTAATCCGCCTTGTAGCTTCCATGTGTGAAACAAAAAATTTATTATCTATTCCTAAAAGATATGGGGTTAAGTCTTCTGAAAACTGTAAATCAACATATCCTTTTTTAGTTTGGTAGTTAGCTTTTCTCAAAAATGCTACGTCAGAAGTTGAGCCATCTGGTTCAATTAATGGAACTGGCTTAATCATCCCTCTTGCGGCTGCTCTTACAACCTTGTAAATATCGCTTTGGTTTACTCCAATTCTCTCTGCAAAATCCTTAACATATAGCCTATACGTATTAAATTGAGTATCTTTTTCTTTTATACTTGCTACCATTTCGATAAAAATTTGAAACTGAATGGTATTTAAATCAAGTTTCAAATTCAATATTGGATTACCCAAAAAGATAACATCAGGGTCTTGATATTCTACAATAATACTATTTTCAGGTTCTATGCCCTCCATTGATGGATAAAGAAGAAATAAATTTTTTACAATAGTAATAAAAAAAGAAGTGATTACAACATAAGATGCGAAAAAAAAGGATAATTTTCGCACTAACTTTCGCATCTTATGTTTTTGCGTTATTTAATCCTTAAAAAAGATGGCGTAATTATCGTTTGTCACCCAAAAATACATTTGCAACCCCTAAAATTTCGCACCTAATTTAAAATGACCCCTATTTTTTCGCACCTTATGGTTATTATATTAATCCCAAACAATGTCAATTAGGTACTTATCCACAGTATTTTGATATAAACTTAAAATGACCCCTATTTTTTCGCATCTAACCCCTAAAATTTCGCATCTTGTTTATTTTTTACCCCTAAAATTTCGCACCTAATTTAAAATGACCCCTA
>JAQGFW010029511.1:0-14543 GCA_030463445.1 Euplotes aediculatus
CCCCAAAACCCCAAAACCCCCAAACCCCAAAACCCCAAAACCCCATTTAAGAGAGATATTATTGAATTATTATTTATTTTATTCATAGGTAATAGAGAGCTTTAGCTAGATGGAAATGTGGAACTGCTTGCATTAAAGCTCTCTAATCTTCTCTCTTTAGAAGCAGACATGAGCCAAATACAGGCCAATCAGTAAGAAATTAAAGTTAAGCATGTGATTGAGGAGCAAAACAAGTTTTAAAGCTACGTTTTTTGAATCATATTAACTTTTAGATATTTAATTCAATTTCGATCCTAGATCTTTTAAAAAATCATTAATCATTAGGAAGCTAAGTTTATTCTTAATAAAGCTTATTAGACTCAATAGTAATTTGTAAAATTTAAATCGAAATATGTGAAATTTTAAGTTGATATATTCTCTTAAACATTTTAGTAATATTCCAGCGCAGCTAATATACCTTGAGAAGGGATTGTATTTACGATTAAATATCTTAGTTATATAACTTAGTATCGTAGCTCATAATTAAAGTAACCAAGAATATGAATTAAGAAAGCTTGTAAATTTGAATATTACTAAAACTCCTTTAAAAATTGATTAAAGTGAGACCCAACTTCAAGTATCAGAACGAGCAATCAATGAAAGTAGTTTCAGGTAACGTATTTTCATTTAGCAGTGTGAATTATAGGGTTTAAATTTAATTTTTTGAACATCCGTATCCTCCAGATTTTAGGTTATAAATTTCGAGTTTTTATATATAAACATTTTAAAACCTCGTCCAAATATGAGTTGTATAAGTTACGCTTTTAATCTTTTCCATAAATATCTTCTAACAGAGTGCCATGAAGATGATTATCAAATTCAATAAATTTATGAAGTTCATCCATGTTACTTAATATTCGCTTGCCATGAACAATAAATGATTTCAGGAAGATGAAGATTTATTAATTTTGAAAAAGGCAAAGAATTATAATTATTTTCATAGAAATGTATCAAAGTTGAAGGAATGATACATAATACGATATGCCTCATTTTATACAACAACAAAAATAGTTTTAAAGTTATTTAGCATTCATTTTATTGTAAAAATATTTTAAGTTTAAAGTTCTTTACTTATTTAAGTTCCGCATTAATTGAGATTATATTTTATCTAAAGATTCATCCTTTTAACAAGTGAATTAGTAAGTAATGAGATGATTATATAAACTATGCAAGTACTTTGATCACTATTTTTAAATTAATTCAAAGAATATAATTATTGATAGTTGCTTTATTGAAGCATTTAACTTTATTTCTGAGTTAATAGAGCTTATAATGCTTTTAACTAACTACTCTCATTCTGCTAAGTCAAGTTTTATCACATTCTTAAACTTTACTTCATTAAACATCAATTTTACAATGCTGTAAAAAGTTTTTACTGATAAAAACTGCGGAGTTTCTGGAGGAAAATATCGCTCATTTCATAAAGCATATCAAGTTTTTTAAGCTCCACTAACTAATATAACAAACAAATAGTCAGTCTTCCAAATATCTCTTGAAGTAAATATATTTTCTATAATTTTTTAGAAATTCCTTAAAGCCTTAGATGAATCATTTGAATGAGAAAATATGCAAAATATGATCCTCTGTTTATTTATCTAACTATATTTTAAATTGTTTCGTGGTTCACGATACTTTTATTAATTGAAAAAATCTGTTTGCTTTGCTATTTCACAAAATTTAAAACAAAATACTTTCTAATGAAAAAACTTATTCATACTAATTTATTATTTTGCTTTAAGCATTGCCTATCAGATATGCATAAATCATTATTTGATTGATTGTAGTATTAGAATATAAACAAGTCTGAGTTTTCAATTTTTATTCTAAGTACGTTTTTACCTCTGCTGCAGAGTACTGTTTTTAGTTTTCCAACACATTTTTTATTGGCAGTAAAACTAAATTTTTAGTTATTGAATAGACTTTTCTCTTTTATTTATGATATTTACTCATTTCGTTCTCTTTATAAAACTTTAATATCGAATAAACTAAACTTAGTGAAATTTTGAAATTTGCTCAAATTATGTTCAATCAAAGCATTCTATTCATAATTGTTATTTCCAGCTAGTCTTTCGTCAACTATAAGATTAGGATTTAATTTTCTTCAGTTTTGGCTAATTCTTTAAATTGAATTAAAAAAGATCCAATTTGTATGATGCTTAAAATTCTTCTTCTCAATAAATCCTCTAGTTTTCTTATTAATAGACTCACATATTTGATTAAAGATAGCTTATTGATTTATAGTGATAATCTAAAGTCCATGTTTCATATCATATATAAATTCTTTTCTCATTTCTGTTGCTGTCTCTTAATTAGGCTCAATGCAGCTGGGTTCATGTTTATCTGATAAATCAGAAAACTGAGGAGTCGATGAAAGAATAATATTAAACTAAATTAAAAAATCTCATAACTGAATTCATAGATTGATAGGTATACGCAAAAGAGTTTAAATTAAGAGAATATTTTGATACCAAAATCATCAATATGGATATAGATTCTATTTAAAGATAAAAATCGACAATAATCTCTATTAACTAACTAATCGATTCTTATGAGAGTTAAAACAGTACTTTTTTACTTTCTTTTCACAATTTACTCGATCTTTAAATCTTCTGCAATTATAATCAAAGATGTATTTCATTTAGATTAATATTCCAATCGTTCATTTGTTTAGCTCCTTATATTCTTTAAGTCTCTTTAGTTTTCAATATAATATTCTATCAAACTGGCTGTAATGTGTTAAAAATATAATGGGAATGTGAACCTCAAGCGGTCATTTCAACTTCAGTAACAAATGTTTTTTGAATTATCGATCAAAATAATTTCTTTTATATTATTCAATCCTCCCAAGATTTGTGTAATCGAGTCACAAAAATATTCTGGAGTATACATGGTAGAGCGGGAAGTCTTGCTAACTCGCTAATTCCTGGATGATACAGAATCAGCCTAAACTACTTCAGGTTTCCACTGGTCTGCTCTGAGAGTCATTTAGTAAAGTCTTACGAGATTACGATCCTTTATGTTGTTCATGACTTTTAACGATTTTATTCATATAGGCCTAATTAAATTTTATATCTCAACCGTGAATACATCTCTTTTGTAATAAAATGCTTTTAACAGAATATCGGAGTTTATTTTAGTTTAATTGCAATTTAAGCGAGGGTATTAGCAGTTTTGCTATTAAATTTTGAATAAAATCGTACAAAATCTCTTCGATGTATATTTGGTACAGTTTTAAAATCAGAAATGTTTAATTCGTATACGAAAACCAATTCTTTAATTCTATCTTAAATTTAAAATTAGTATTACATTTAGTTATCACAAAGATTGTCTTAATTGCGGTATTGTTAAGTATAAATAGATTCATGAAATTTTGGTTTGGAATGTATAAATGAAGAATAAACGATATATTTATGCTTAAGATAAAAGTTATAAACTCTTCTTTCTTGAGTAATCACTTACCTTCAAGATTTTAATGCTTATTTCGATCAGATTAGGCTCAAGATTAAAATATAAAATCAGTTGGTATTATTAAGAATAAAACTAAGTACTTATTGATAACTTCACAAATCTAATTAACTGGAGAGATTGAGTTTAAATTATCTTCAATAAAATTCTATTGATCTGTTTCTCAACCTTTGGTGTGTAGCTCTCAAAACTTAGTTTTAATTATAAGAACAATTTAAACTTTTGATACTTAGCTAAACAAAGTATAAAGTATTTGTTACTTTTAGCAACAATAAGAATAGCAAAGAAATATTTAATAGAAATTTGTTTAAGATGATAATTAGATATCACTAATCATTACTGACAACCAAAGTTAGATTTATTAAATTTGATCTTAGTTATGGTAATTAAAATTTATCTTTGTTGAGAATCCCACATGAAATGACAGCTTATTTAACAGCCTATCTAGTGCACACTGTTTATCTTAATACTCAATTTTAAATTTAGCTTATATTAATTCCGATGAAGATCTCAATATGAATAATAACAATTTAAAATCGATTAGATTAGTCTTAATTGAGGAAATTTGACATCAAATGTTGATAATCAAAAGTCAATTTATCTCTTTTTAGGCAGACTAAAAGTAGTTATTATAAAACTTAAATTGGCAAATATATTATAATTTTGTTGATTCTTTAAACTGTAAATTTTCTTTAAAAAATCAAGTAGCTATAAATACTTGTTTCTATTTGTTTTCTAATAGCCACTCAATTAAATTACAAAATATGTTAGTTTTTATTTTGCTAAATGAAAGTACTATAAATATGATTAAAAAGCGTATCAAATTCTTTTAAAATTTAAACCTCTCTATTTTACTCCGTTCATCAATTAATTCCTCACTTTTCATATTTATTAAATTATACACTTCAAAAGTAGTAAGCTTCATTATCATTTATATTCTCAAAATAACCTAAAGAAAAGTGATATTTGGGTTGTTTACCGATTCCACCAGACATAAATAATCTTCCAACAAAGTTTTATATAATTAAATTTAATATTTATCTCCAATAACTTGCACATTCTTAAAAATATGAATAGTTATTTCCTAGTTTAGAAATAGTCGCGTTTCAAGCAAATTATTAATTTCTTTCTAATAATGAAATACAAATCATTCTATTTTACTATATTCACTTACTTATGAGTAAGTTATTAAAGAAGAGTATTTAATAAAATTGTTTGCGATACAATCTTAACTAGAAAATTGATTTTTTGCATATTTCAACTCCCCTAAACTACATTCTTTTGATGATAGTTTATGTTAAGTCCGATCATTATACTATCATAAATTCTTTGTCCAGTTGTCTATGAAATTTGGAAAAGGTAGTCACCATTACAGACTTATAAAAAACAAATCACAAAATTGGCATATATTTGGTAAAAGCTCTTATTATAAATAAAATAGCTTAGATAATCCACGCAAGACGTTATTTTAGTCCTCCAGCTTTGTAGATTTTGCTTTCAACATAATTTTGTTTTTTAGAATTGATGAGTATATTGTCAAACACTCTCTAGAAATAGTACATATCTCGATCATTTTTAGTTCTTGATAACAGAATTAGCGAGAAAATAGCTGTTATATTTGGCTGAAATTCATAGATTTTGGAAAGAGAAACTTATCAAACTTGAATAGTAAGCAAAAGGACTTTGCTATAAACTTTTAAATCTCAGTAAATTTTCAACTGGAAATCTCGAACAAGTATCAAATACTCGTTGATATTTAGAAAATAGATGCATTTTGACAAGTTAGTCTCAACTTTAGATATTTGCTTTTACAAGATACTTAGAATTGAAACTTAATTTAAAAATGCTTTATTTTCAAAGAGAGTACTTTAATTTAAATAATCAAACTAATACCAATTTATTTCGAAACTTGATTCTTTTGACTGAATTTATAATAGCTACTAGATTAAAAAATAAAAAATGACTTATCTTTATTTGCTATTTAAAATTAAATATCAATTCACTGAGTTCTTAGATAAAGTATAGTTTATGTTATAAGACTTGATTTTGATTAAAATTAATGAAAAGCTGATGATTTGTAATTTTAACACAAGATCTCATTATTTTAATACATAGAGTAAACTAAATTCTAATTGAGAGTGGAAATACGCAGTAAAACATATTTAGTTCCCGCTCGCCTCCCTTCTTCACATCTTTTAAATAAAGCTCTTAATTTATTCAAAATTCTACTTTCGCAAATTTTTAGATACTTGGATCTTTAAGTAAATTGGTGAATCAAATCTAAATAGTAATTGTTTAACCCGGAATACAATATTTATTTTGCTTATCTGAGCATTAAATTAGCATCCTTGACCTACAAGAACTTCATTAACCGAAATGAATGTAAAGTCATTAAAGTCAATAATCCTTTAAGAGTAAATCTGAATTGTATTTGTATTGTCTTTTGTTTAATTTATATGGCCAAAGTAAATGAAGCTAATGCAAAGCTTACCCTTGATTTTATCTGAGCATAATCATATTTTTAATAAGTATTAGCCTTTAAAATCAAAAGTTAAAAAGTGCTGATATTCGTTGCTTTAATAAATATTTTTTCTTTGTATATCGAAAGATTATCAACCGGGAAATTTTTAAATCTCTAAGTATCTTTCTGTAAAAAGAATGTGGATTGGCATTAATAGTTAAAGCCAAGTTGCTAAATTTTTTAAATAGTATTTTAGAAATGGAGTATCAATCTCTTTTTAATAAAATAAATGTCTATAAATTTAACTCCTTGTGCAAAGTATCAAATAATTTGTAATTTACATTTAATATTTAGGTCCATTGACAATATTCAGGAAGAGATCAAGTCATATTTAGATCATTCAGAAAGAGAGCAAAATAACCAAAGAATGGTAAGTGCTTGTTATTTGAACTAATTTTATAATCTTTCAGTTTAGTTTATTTAAATACTTACCTGGGAATACTTCAAAATTAATTTGAATTCTCAATGATAGTTTAAAATATCAGATGAATATTAAAACTCCTTATAATTTAGTCCAAAATTTTCAACTTTAATAAATAAATCACATACTTTTTAGGATTAATTTATTTTTCAATATCAGTCGCTTTTATTATAAAAATTAGCTTCGATTTTGGATTATTTTGATTGATTTGAGTTAATATGTAATTTGAACAGAGCACTCTGCAGCCGATTCAACCAGAAATAAGAAGTGAGGTAGCTCACAATAACGAAGAGCAAAAATAGTAAGACATCAAGATTAAAATAAATTTAGATCCTCAAGAAGTTGTGAGAAATAATCCTAATGATGACTCGCCACTTCCATTTATAAGATTCAATTTCAGAAGAATATACACAGATACATCAATAGAGAATAGAGCAAAATATAACAGTAATTATATTTTAATTGTGCATTCTATTTTTAACTTTTGAATAGATATCGTGGCCAATTTGAAGAAACTAATCCAGTACATAATTTTGTACTTTGTGTTTCTGCTGCTTTTAAGCATACAGTGAACATTTACTCAGACTTGGCAAATTCAGTATCCACTTCTAGTCCCGGTAGCTTACTATTGCTTTGATGCATACAGAAACATTTCTAATTTTAAAAGAACTTACTTAAGAGGAAGTCTATATTTGAACACAATTGAGAGAAACAGAGACAGACATGATAATGAAATTGAGCTTGAAGTATTGATTCGATGTCGAAGAAAGATCCTTTTCAAAAATGCTTTTGAGAATATGATGCTAGCTCTGACCTACATCTTAATCATGTTCTCATCAGCTCAAGTTTTGCCAATTCCTCTTTATTCATGAATTGCTCCTCTTCTTATTACATTTATTTCTAAGTTTTTCTGACAAATTTGAGTTCCAAGTTCTCTCGAAATGACTGTCCAGGTGCTATCTATACTTTATTCCTTAGCAAGAATCGTTATTCTAAGCTTTGTCTTCTTAAAAGTTGACGGAGTTATTTCTTGGACTTGGAGTGCTGTACTATGGAGTTATTGGATCACATTTGTATTTATGGCAATTTTTAGCTTAATCCTTCTAATAATATTTTTGACTTCAATCAAAGCATACTTTGAAGAACTCACAAAATATCAAGCTATTATAGGATCTTTTTGGGTTTTTATGTTCATTGGAGGAATAACGATATCAACTTTTATTACTGCGTTAAGTGCTACAAAGATGTATGATAGCAAATCGATTGAGAATTCAAGAATCAATATTTTCTTATGCTTTTTCTTACCAAACTTACTTTATCTTTCAATTATATTATGACTGACATTTGCTTGTTGGTGGCAAATAATCTCTTGGTTTGACTACTTTTTATACGGAGAGGCAGAGGAGGATCAGGATGAACTTGATATTGAAGAAGGCCAGCAAGTCAGGGAAATCACGATCAAAAATATAAGACTTAAAATTCCAATATTCATAAAAAGAATATCGAACACTCTGTTTGTTAAAAGTACGAGAAAAGATAGAAAAGCATACCAACTTCATATTCAGAAAACAGAAGAGCACAAGCAAACTCAGTCAGAAGTTGATTCAAGAATTGAGCAGATTGATCAAAATCAAGATAAATCTATCAGATCCATTAAAACAGACAATGTAAAGATTAGTAAGCATCATAAGCTTCCAAGTTTTGGTGGAAATCAAGAGCCAGACCCGCTAAAGTCGAGTGGTAATCACATCAAAAGTCTGGCTATAATAAATAAAAATCGAAACAAGGGTCATGATCCGAATATAAGCAATCAAAGTCTGGCTAGCTTCAGCCAAGAAAATAGACCAAGTAGTCTGGATTTTGGAGCAACGAGAACCCACAATCCGATTCAAGCTTTTGTTCGAAATACTGAACTTCTGAATAAACTTAGTAGACAACCAAAATCAAGATTTATGAGTAAGCATAACTTTTTATTTTGTAGAAAACTCAAAATTTAAACCAAAAGATGTTTTGTCTGTCAAAAGTATCAACGACAAGTGTAATGTCTGATGTGAACGACTTTGAGATGCTGTGCTTATGGAATGTGGACATGGTGGAGTCTGATACGAGTGAGCATTGACCTCAATCAAATTCGATGATCGATGCTACTTTTGTCGTAACATTATTACAAGCATTTTACAAGTAATTACATACTTTTACATTAATAATTACAACTTAAGCTAATTAGGTTTATTATAGGTCGAATTATCACAAGATAACATGAACATGCTAAAAGTAATATTGATAACTGTAATAGAATGGGAGAATAGCATCGATGATATTGATAAAATTGTTGATATGCTTGAGAACAATGAATCAAAGGGTCCTGATGAATATCATTCTGATGATGAAGACCACAAACAATCAACAGCGAAAAACAATCTTGAAGTTTGAGATCTCAAATCAGACATTTCACACCCTATAAGTTTATCAAAGCGCAAGCACTCATTGACAACATTTGACCATCAACAATTTGTCAGACACAACTTGTTATTAAACTCAAATCAATCTCGTGTTTCAAGTTGAGTTAGATTGGATCCAATAGAGAAGTTCAGACAAATCAACAACAGCGTTGAATCTTCAGAGGAATGAAAAGTTGTCACTAAAAATGTTGCAAACCTCAATCTTTATATTCCAAGCAATCGTATTAATACAGAGTCAATGAATTCAAATAGAATGAAGCATTATTCGTTTAGAAAATCAAAAAGACTTATTGACTCGTCTCGGTCATCTAAATCAGACTTACAAAATATTTTAGTAATAAATGTAAATAAGGCTGAAGAAAATGATTATAATAGTAACACTCAGCAAGAAAATTCTAAAAGACAAAATGAAGAAATGCAGAAATTTGGTCTCATTAGAATTGAAGAAGAAGGACCACAGTTCTTGAATTCAAGTGCTGAATACATTTATAAGCTTAAGAAACAACTTCAAGAAAAGTATAAGAGCTCCAATGATCTTAATCAAAATGGAGAAAACATAATGAGAGAGAAAAATATAGAAACCTTGTATAAGCACTTCGTTAGTCCAAAAAATTCATTATTTCAAGAAGTGAAAAGCTCAGATTGTAGTATTCCAATAGTAGATCATTATCCTGAAAGTAATCATTTACCAACACCACATGACAATCCAATCTAATTTGTACCCTTTTAAACTTAAAAGTTAGTTTAAAGTGATCTTGATTTGTGTAAAGTTTCTTGTTAAATTATTAATTTGAATTAGTCCTAGATTAGATTTCAATGTGCTTTCTATTTGTCTCTCCAAATATTAAATATTACTTATTCTGTTTCAATAATCAAAGTAAAAATGTCTTCTTACATTATAGATGAGAAGTAGTCAGTAAGCCTACGTGTTACCAAATAGAGAAATCATCAGAGAGATTGAACAGAGAGCTGGCTCCAGCAGCCAAATTCGACCAGCATCAGAAATCGGTGACACCACCTGGCACAGATCAGAAATCGGAATGGTCGAAGAAAGCAAAGAAGAAATCAAAAGAGTTGACACATCGCAACAAATAATCAGACAGAGGCACAGTGGTATGAATTTCTCTAATTATTTTAGATGAAGACAGCAATCAAAATAGGTAAGTTTATATTATTTTGCTTTGCATCATCAGCCTAAACACTTTTATTAAAATTTGAAAATATAAATTTCTGTTTTATAAAATTTGAATGATTTCCCAGTTCAGATTATAGAAATTTAATGATTAAAAATAAATATGATAAAAATAATGATTTCATAATGCTATATTAGTCATAATTATATCAGATTAGAAAATATCAATTTATTTGAAAAGAAAATCAAATTTAAATTAGATTCTGAATTAGATCATCAATTAGCCATAAATCTATTATTATCTGTTGAGTATAATTCGAAAACTAATTGAAATTGATAATATTGGTTGCATCAATGAAAATAACTATTTTAAATGTAGTTTAATCTTTTTAAAGCTAAGCTCCATTAGCCAAAAAGAAGAAATAAATTATTAAAATATATCCATTTGTGATATGAAAAGAGTGGAAAATAGAGGAGAGATATTTTGAAAATTTAGCAAATATATCTTTAGAATTTTACTTAAAATTACAGCAAAACATATTTAATAAGCAACAATTCTTTATATTTTAAGCTAATTGACATTGTCCAAACTCGTAATTGAGTAAATAAAATTCTTAAAATAAAAAGGTATGGTGAAGGCAAATGACTATTTCAGTTTGAAAATTTTCCAAACATAATTCTAATAAGTCTAAATTTATGACAAGAACAGGAATCTGAATAAATTTATCATTTTTTGAATATAAGTTAAATAGAGGCAATTTGAAATATTAGCTGATAACTTTGATAATAAAAGAATTTTAACTTAAACCGAGCTTTTAAGATTATTGAATAATAGTTAAGTAAAAACAGTAAACCTTCAATAGCTGCGTTAATCCAAAGACATAAATTACTCTTTAATACAATAAATCAATGATCAAGATTAAATAAATCAAATTTATCAAGCAGATCTTTTTCTTTTATTTTTATGTGCTCATCTTGATAAAGATTAAAATTTGATAAATTATAAGAAATTAAGATTATCTCCGAATTTGTCTTGTTTAAAATAAAAGTAATAGTGATTGAAACCAATTAGATTTTGAGTGTTATTTGTATTGAAATATCATTCCTGTAGCAGTGAAGATATCGACATGATATCAGAATTCATTAGGTTCAACTTCAATAGAATTTTCGTGGATCAATCTCCGGAGTACAGAGCAAGATATAATAGTAAGATTATATTAGCTTTGTAAAACAAGTGTTAAGAAGCCTCATAAATTCGATATAGATATTGTATTTAATATGAAGTAGTGTTCTCGAAATTCAGATACTGTATCTTGTTATGCTACTTTTCTTTTGAATTCAATGTGCAGGGACTCAGTTTTGGAGATTTGAATATCCTTTGCTTGTACTGATCTTCTATTACTCTTTTGATATCTACAAAAATTTCAAGAACTATAAAAAGACATTTATTGTTGGAGACCCTTACCTGAATTCGATTGAAAGAAGTAAGAACAGTCAAGGAACAGAAATTGAAATGCACGTGCTTATTCGACTAAGACGCAAGATCTTAAAGCGGAATGCTTTTGAAGATGCAATCCTAGCTCTAACATGAGTCTTTATTATGTTTTGCTCAACTGAATTATTACCTATTCCATCTTATATATGAGTTGCTCCATTACTAATAGCAATTTTATCAAAGTTCTTGTGTCAAAGTTGGCCAAAAAGTCCATGTGAAGGAGGTTTTCATTTAATATCAATTTTTGGATCAATTATTAGAATCTTTGTCCTTGGATTTGTCTTTGCAAGACTTGATAACTTAATCAATTGGAGTTGGGGAGGAGTTTTATGGGGATGATGGTTAACATTTACAGTGCTAATTATCATTTCTCTATTCTGAGTTATTTTATTTTTAAATTCAGTATTTAGCTATTTCCAAGATGAAGTCGGATACCAAGCAGTAGTTGGATCATTCTGGCTAATATTTTTATTTGCAGGGTATGCAATCACAAGCTTCATTTCGTGTTTGTATATAATATGGATGTTTGAAAACAAAACGATTGAAAATTCAAGGCTTAAAATATTTACAAATCTATTCCTTCCAAACTTAATTTTCATAATCCTCATGATCACTTTGACTCTGTGATTCTGGAGATCTCTGATCCCTTGGTGGGATTACTTCCTTTACGGAGAAGACTCAGAGGAAAATGAGCTTGAAGAAGCCGAGGAGCAGAATAGTCAGCTCAACAGAGAGAAGAGAGTTAAAACTGTCAAAGTAAATACTCCTATTTTCATCAAAAGAATCTCGAGCACTCTATTTACCAAAGGCAGGAAAAGAGAAAATCTCAGAAGAGAGATCAATGGTTTCCAGGAAGAACAAAAATATTCAAAGCAGGAAACTGAGGCGTTTCCTGCAGGAAAATAAACTTGGAAGCAAACTTTATAAGGTATCTGTTAAACAACACAAGCGGCTTTTTGAAATCGACAATCAAGAACTGCACCAAAAATCTTCGAGCTTTGGATGCGATCAGGAGTTACAGAAATTTGGAACTAATCAAGGTACATTCTGTTAAATTCGAATTACTTTTGATAAATAAATTAAAAATAAAACTCTTTAATTTTCTCATGAAAAATTGATAATGATAAACCTTGATGATTGAGATATTTTTACAATAAAATTGATATTTTTACTTTAGATTATATTGAAAGCTATATGCCTGATTTAAAGACTCAAAATAAACATGAATCTAAATAAAATTCGAAGTCAAGCAATCTCTCATCGAATAAACTATTACAATCCTGATCCCAAAGATCAAACAAATTTAAAAGAGATAAAAGAAGATGTTTTAATGAAGATAAAACAAAGAAATAAAGAATTACTAAAATAAAATACTAGGAAAGTCAGAGGCATCACTTCAAAGTAATTCATAGCTTCATTATAAATAGGAATCTCTCCATCTCAAGACAAAGCAAAGGATTTGCAATCATTCAAGAGCATCAGCGAAAAGTGTAATGTTTGCTGTGATAAACTCTCCGACGCTGTTTTAATGGACTGTGGACACGGAGGTATTTGATATGAGTGAGCATGCACTTTGATAACTGTTGATGAGAGATGTCACTTCTGAAGAAATCAAGTATCAAGCATTCTCCAAGTATGCTAAATTGAATAGCTAAATTTTCAGCAACACATTAACTTATTAAAGTATAATATTATAGATTGATGTGCAACACAATAATGAGAGCTATTTGAAAGTATTAACTGTCACAATCATCGACTGAGAAAAAGGAGCTGAAAACATTGAAAATATTTTAATGATGCTCAATAAAGAAGATTCTAAATATCAAGACGGATATTACTCTGATGGTGAAAGCAATAAGTTTTTAACTTCTAGAAATAATATTGAAGTCAAAGATTTTAGATCTAATATTTCATTTGAGCAAAATACATCGAAAAGGAAGAACTCTTTGACGATATTAAGCAATCAAAGAAATATCAAAAATAATTTATTAATCTCGAATTCAAATGAAGCAGGCTCTCAATTATCTAGTTGTGTAAGAGCTAATAAAATCGAAAATATCATGGCAATTCAAGAGAATAGTACAAAATTAGTTAATAAAAATGTCCGAGATCTTGATCTATATTTGAGGAGTAACAGAGTCAATCGAGCAGAATCATTAAATTCAAATAATAAGTTCGTTCATTCAAAACGAAGTAACATTCTTATTAGAAAATAGTATGAAAACAAATAGCTTGAAGTATTCAAATAGAAATAAAATAGTTGTGAAAAATGCTTTAAACTTAGACTATGTCGACAACAGAAGGGATAATAATTTGATTCAAAAGAATACAACCCTTCAAATATAGTTGAAGACAAAGATAATCTGTTTCTCTCTCCAATTCGAGTGGACAAACTTATATATCGTAAAGGGATATTTGTTGATCCTAAACATAATATGAATGAGCTTAATACCTCTCAGAATACTGAGCAGCAAAATGTCAAGAGGTTTAGAGAAAAGGATTTTAAGTCAGTTGTAAGCCAATATGCCAACATAAAGCGAAATACTTTAAAGATTGAGTCTGAGAATAATGATCAAGCTTCTAAAATTGATAGTCATTCTGAAGGTATGCCTGTTCTATTGTGAGCTATTTTATTTAGAAACCAAACAAAAGGATAATGAAGATAAAACTTCTCAAAGGTAGGTTTATTTGCTTATCCTACTAGATTTGATGCAATCCTTGCATTTGAAGCATCAATTTAATTTAAATTGAATCAGAAAATTTAACAGATTTGAGATAAATAACAACTATTTATTAGTAATAATGAAATAACTTAAACTACTTAATGTTTACTTGCTTTTATATTCGTGAAGTATTTTTGATATATTTTGCTTAATTTTTAATTATTAAAATCGACAATTATTACATGAAGACAAGATTTTAGTTTGTAGTTAATGAATATATTACTTTCTAATTGCATTCAATATTGGATTGCTGATTGGGGTTTTGGGGTTTTGGGGTTTTGGGGT
>JAQGFW010029515.1:0-11607 GCA_030463445.1 Euplotes aediculatus
GTGTCGAACATTTGCTTTGCTATCTCAGTAAACCATTCTCTGGTCAAACCTCCAGCATCGTATCCTCTTTCGTCTGCAAATGTGACTTCGATTTTGCCATTCCAGTCTTCAGGAGATAACCTGTGCATTTGGTCGTAACTATCTTCAAATATTCTGAACATTCTGTTTCTGTTGACAACAATCCTGATATGCTCATGTCCTCCGACTCTCTTCAGTCGCTTGATTTCTTGTCTGAAGAAATTGTGTCTGTTGTCAAAATCAAAGATTGACGGAACTACGTATATCATATGCTTCAGGTAGTCTCTGATCAAGTACTGGTTCTGGCGAATCAAAGCATTAAATATGCCGCTGTTGCGTGTTCAAACTTCAATAAAGAAACTGACTCTGTCGTTCTTAAAATACTTCTCATCGATGAGGCCAACAGTACTCTTCGCCTCGACATTCAGCGACTGCTGCATCTCAACGTTCGGCTTGTTGAAGTCTTCGGTAAATACCTGCAAATCAATGCTCTTGAAGTCTTCTTGATAACACAAAAACAGAGCCAAGCCGACCATTTTTACTGTGTCATTTACTTCGTTGTTTTGCAAGCATTGAAGGTATTCTCAAAACACTTCGAAGAGATCTTTCAGTTGAGGGATGGCAATGATTTTGACCCAGTCTTCTCTGAATGATGCTTTAGCTTTATCTTCGTTGCTCGGATGTGCTCCTCTGCTACTCTTCGAGAACTGATTGAGCAACATTTTGAACACTTTAAGTAGACGTTCAAGCTTTTGTGACTTTTCGAGCATCAACGACTTCTCTCTGATTTCTTGCACAATGGCTTCAGGACTCTGGTCTTCGACTGACAAACTGTACAGCCTGGCTTCGTGAGTTCTTCGAGTGTCAATGATTTCTTGGTCATCAGCAAGCTGAGCTTTGATTTCTTCGACAAAGTTTGATTTTTGTGAAGCTGGTGCTAATAGAGTTTGCTTGTTTTGTCTGTGTCTGATTCAATGTACAAGCTGAGCCTTGACTTCCGGAATTGCATCCAGAATCGATCTCTGCATGTTCTTGGATACACTTGCGTGGTCGATCAATGTAAAAGTACAGCATATTTGTTTGATGAATTCTTGATCAACTTTCAGCGTTATCAGTTTGAACAGAACCTCAAGTGTTTCGTTGTCAACGCTGATCACTTTGTCTTTGATTGGACGCAGGTACTTCTTCAATAAGTTTGACGCTATTTTGAGCATTTCAGTCATGTCGCTTTGATTTGATCAAAACTCGTCTGATAGAATGTACTTCAATAAACACAAGAATGGTGAGTCTTCACAAGCACGGCTGACGGGCTGCCATTTTTCAAGCTGAGTAAACCACGTTGGGTAATGTTTGACAACTTGCTTTTGCTCTTTAGTGAAAAACGACTTGATCAGCTCAGTATTCTTGACTGAATATCTGTCAGTTACACTATCAAATATTTTAAATACAAGCAGCGCAATTTTTGAATGCTGCAGTTCTTCAACTGATCTGCCATCTTTGTCGAGTGCAAATACTGGTGGGAACAAGTGATCGTAAATATGCTGACCTTTGATGTCAGAGTATTGGACTTCGTTTGCAAAAGTTTTGAAGTTGATCAAAGTTTGCATTAAGGCTTGGTTGAGCTTCTGTCGAATTATCGAGTTTGCGCAGAGATATTCAATGGGCTTGACTAACCGATTAAACTTAATTTGACATTTTCTTTGGCTCTCAATGATGACAAGTTTAAGCAAATTCTTGAGCGTTCTATCATCAGCAAATACAACCGATATAACACTTTTTGAAATGTCTGCAGATTCAGCTCTTTGTTTCATGAGTTTCTCTTCTCTTCTTCTGATGATCTCCATAAAGTTATCATACTTTACATTTCTTGATGGATCCTTCGACTTGTCCTGATTGCCACGGGCATCTCTTGAGCTTGCTCTGTTATCGCCCGATCGTTCCATGATTCGTCTGAGGATACGAGCAGGGTCTTCTTGCTCTCTTCTGTAGTGTCTCCGCAAGATCTCGCGCTGTGATCGCCTTGCCTCAGACTGGATTCGTGGAGGCAGAGTCAATAGTGTTTGTTCGTCCATTCCGGCTAAGATTTCTCGTCGTAAGTTCTCATCAGTCAGGGTGGCTAGGAAAGATGCAGTGTCCATCTGCTCTGCATTTGCAATATTTGCTTGGCTGCTGGTTGGAAGCGGAGGCTGGCCAAGGTTCCTTCTTAGCATTTCGTCGTTTCGTAGAAGCTCTTGTCTTAAGCTTTCTGGAAGCGAATTGAGGAACTCTGGATCGATTTCTGGAGGCAAGTCGTACCCGAGAGCGCCTGGATTTGGTTCACCAGCTGCTTGTGCACGAATATTGGCCCCTAATCCCGGGACTTGAGGCACATTTTGAGCATTCAAAAGACCTCCAAATGGGTCTGGTACTGGGCTACGCAGCTGAGGTCCGGGTTGTAGTATTTGTGCTGATCCACCAACATTCGGTGCGTTAGGTCTGTTTGATTGCCTTGCTGCGGCAGGTGCGTTCATTCCGAGCATAAGTCCCTCAAGCTCTGCAGCGAACGAGCTAAGCAGCTGATTATCGATTGACTCTCTTTGTAATGAGGCTTGATTTTCAGTTTGACGATAAGGTGCATTAGGAGCATATCTGATTGGCTGAGGAGGTACTATTCTTTCAGGTTGCCTTGAATCGCTTTGACTTTGAACCTGAGGAGGCTGGTCTCTGATTCTTGGGCGACCTTCATCCGCCACACGAGGATTTGAGGAAACTTCATCAGCTGGAGTTTCAATTCTTGATGTGCTGTTTGGTCGATCAATATGTCTGTTTTCGGCTTGCCCTTCAAGATTTTGTGTTGTATCTCCGTGAGATTGGGCTGGCACGCTTTGAGGGTCATGAATACTCTTTACTTCTTCTTGTGGCACATTTGATGCAATATCAGAGAGCACGCCAACAAGCTCAAGCTCAGGCAGGTATTGCAGCACTTGAAGATCAACTCCACTATTTCTCACTTGGTCTCGAGTCAGTCCAAAGGTCTCCAATATTTGGTCAATTCCTATCATGTCGTTGCCTGCATCCTCGCCTACATTTCGGATTAACATAAACTTTAACTCAAATAAAACATAGTTTCGAACTCGAAATATGATTACCTGGCTCAACTTCGCGACTTGGACTTTCTTTATTATCCTCGGCTTGCATTGCTGATGACGGTGACTCTGGCATGACCTGCATTTGTTCAGCACTCGAATGTTCATCTCTTATATTTTGGTTTTCTTGTTGATCAGGCAAGACTTCAGGATCTGCGACTTCTGCGACTCTGTTTCGTCAAATCGAGGGCGAGTCTTCAGGTATTCGCTGTAGCTCCATCGCTTGCATTCTCTCTACAATTTCGTTTCCATCAGGCTTACTGTCAAGGTCAGCCTTTTGTGCGACTCGCGACTCGAGCTTATCCTCGCCTGCGTTTTTGCTCGCGTCGATTTCTTCCTTTTGAGTCCTTCGCTCGACCACTTTAACATTTCAGATTCTTTCAAGCGCGATCAGAGTATGCTCTCTTCTTTTAATTTCGAGTTTGCTAAATCAATCGAACATACGAGCTTACCGAAGTACTTCCCATGGATTGCTTTGAAGCCTTTGTGCTCTTTGTGACTTGTCCTTGTTTCCAAGTCTGGCCGCTCTGTCTTCGACTCGTTCTCTCAGCATCGCAGTATCTTGCCAGAACGCTGTGAATGGGTCTCTAAGCAAAAGTTGATCCTCGGCAGCCCTGCCGTGTCTGCTTCTCGCTTCTCCAGGATTAGCATTCATTACTGCGTCTCCGGGCAGATTTGGATTGTGGGCTCCATCTCCGTATAACAGCTCCAATCCAACTGTAGGGTTCTCACCATTTGCTCTATTCGGGCGACGATGAGGATTGATGTAGCCCATATCTCCTGCTGGTCGCATCCTGTCGTTTGCTGCTAAGAATAATGGAGCTCGATCTCGATCTCGTCTCTGAAGCATATTTAACAAGTGATGAAATCCAAGGTCGTTCATTTCAGATTCTAAACATTATAATATTGTTTAAAATACCTTCTATTTGCTGGAGATCTAATAGTCTGTCACCTGGTAGAAGATTCGATCCTTCTTCATTGTTCTCCTCGACTTCAATGATATTAAATGCATCCACTGCTTCATCATCGTTTTGCACAGGAACACTTTCAAGTTCGTCGACTTCATCGTCGCCTGGCTCATCGACAAGCTCCATGAGAGCAGCTCCGTCTTCACCAGCAACCAACTCTGAAGCATCATCGCTATCACCGTCTTGATCGTCCTCATCTAAATCATCGATATCCTCAATTTGATTGCTTCGTAGATTTCCATCGTCACTGTCGTCTTCGGGATCTCCTTCACTACCACCTTCATCACTACCATCATCATCTCCTTCTCCATACTCAAGCTCTTCAATCATATCGTCTAATGATAGGTTGTCGCTTTCAGTCGCATTTTCTTCAACAAAAGGTTCGTCTGCACTCTCCTCGCTATCACCCTCGCCTTCTGATTCGTCTTCCTCAGCTTCCTCGTGTGGATCTTCTGCGTCGATTTCGATTTCAATTTCGATGGCAGGGCCGTCCTCACCGTCGCTCATTCCCTCACCTTCTCCGGCGACTTCTTCTGACTCTTCTGCTTCTTCGCCCAGCAGATTCTCGGCATCACGTTCTGCATCTTTCTTACATTCCTCAGGGAACGTCATTCTCTCAAGCAGCGGGACTAGCAGAGGGTGGATGATGTTGCCTTCGACTGCCAGAGGATTCAGAGTCTTCATCAGATCGGCTAGCGCCTTGAATACCCGCCCATCGGCCTTCAGGTCACGGATTGTGCTGACCGCATTTGCTTTGTTGTAGAGAAGGGCCTGCGTGCTGTCGTCAGCTGATAGCAGCTTTCTTACAAGGATGAGAGAAGTGCACAGCGCTGTTACACTTTTTAAAGTGGCCGGCCTTGAACCGATGTATAGTCTCTCAATCAGCCCTGAAATCACGACTTTATTTTATCTCAAGTTTGATTTTCTTTTCTTGAGGACTCATAAAGACATTGAAACCCACCAAAGTGCGCATGCTTCGTACGATTGTTGACTCCCAATCTGCACTCCTTTCGAACGCTACTCGGTACAACTTGTCTCCTTCGCGCACAGTCGGATCAAGCTTAGTATCTTTAAAGTCACATTGTTTCCAAATTTCTTCGAGCTTTGAGCGGTCGAGTTCTGTCTCGGCATCGTGTTTGGCCCATTTAATAAATCCCACTGGGTATATCTTTCAAACCAGAAAGTCGACAAACGATGAGAACTGCTTCAGCTTATTTTGACTTAAACAGCATTATTAGCGAAGCTGTGCTCGGAAACGTCCTCACAATTTTGCTGAGAGTATCCAACAGGACTGCATAGGTGTAAACCGACTGGCTCTCAGCCTTGCCATTCTTTGTACCTTTTGCGTCAACCCAGACTTCGAAGTTGCAACTGCAATACTTATCGACGATTTTGTCCATCAAAATCAAAATGATGTTTCGATTTCTTTTCTGGAAGAAGTTACCAGCACTCATGAGACTCGAAATCAAAAAGTTGTCTTTCTGCTTTGACTGAGGAGGTACGGAAGCACCTACAGCGCCTTTGGTCCGAGCCGTGTGGCACTTCGCTTTATTGCTTGGTAATGGAGTGAAAGCAGATTTGTCTGTCACCTTAGTGTTGGAGTTCTTGGCATGTGCTTCTTTTGAGAGTTTGCAGATGTAGTCTTTGAGCACCGAGTCCTTCAGCTTGATGACTTTATACTCTGATTTAAGTTTAGCTTCTGCGTCGTACTCTTTGATATTCTCCAGTTCTCAGAGATTGCCCAGAGCCTTCAAAAATACATGATTTGCCCTTGACTCAAGGAAGCTCATTTGCTCAAGGAATTGGTCGAGTCTAACGCCTGAGTAATTTGTAAACGCATTAAGTGATATATTGTCTCGAGGAGCTGTGCGTTCATTTACATCTACTGACATATTCCTATGCGAAAGCTTGAAATCTTCTAATTCGTTCAAAGCGTCTGTTTCAGATTTCTGATGTCCGGGCTTCTTGTGTGGATTATCTTTAGATCAGCTTTCGTTTGAGACCTCTTCATCATGTTTGAAGTACAGCGACCTTCTGATAATACTCTCAGTAATCTCGAGTAATGCAGACTCGTCTTCAACAAGTCTCAGAACAATGCTCGAAAAGTAGTTAGCAGAAGCGTCAACAACGCCTCTTTGTGTCGAATTGAGGTTCAGCAATTTCTTAAAGCCGTTTGCTTTTTGAAACTCGTCGATATTGTCGCTGGATTCGAGAAGCTTCAGGATCAAAAATAGCAAATTGTTGAATGACTTTGATGTAAACACATCATCGAAGTTCTCAGCCGAGTATTCGACTATCGATAGGGTGAAGTCCATGAAATGTGCAGATGAAAGTCGTTGAGCCCACACTGAGCAATATTGATCTCAGCCTTCTGCTCCAGCTAATGCATCGATGCCTCTAAAGTAGTCTGTGCAAAGCGGATCAAAGTTAGAGTTAGTTGCTTCTCGCTTTTCGCCTCCACTTGCAGTATTTGGCTGTTTACTTTCTTCCTGATTTAGTAGCTTGATTTGAGTTGTCACTTCACTCGAACATGAAAGTAAATATACACTGTATCCTGCAGTTATAATGGCGACTAGGTTTTCGATGACATCTTGGAATATTTCAGATTCAGGCTTTTGTGCGGTACCTTCAATTGAATCAGCAGGCTTTAGTTTTGCAGGTTCTTGCTCAGGTGCCACAAACACAATCTTACTGCCAAGATGCGCTCGGAACAGCTTTGTTGAGATTTCGAGCAAAGACGCGACGAAGTCTGCATTCTTCAGGTAATACTTTTGAAGACTAGCCAGTATTTTTGACAAAGTTGCTGCTTTCTTCAATATTGATTTTCTGTATTTCTGCACATCAATATCGTGTATATCGTGGCTGTCGTCCATTGAAAAAGTATATATTTCATTGAGAGAGTCAGTCAGCAGCCTCATTAAGGTCAACACATCAGCTTCTTTTGTGATATACTTTAGAATAAACTGACTAATATTTAGAATATCAATATCAGTAAGTGTGCTGTTGAAGCCTTGAAGTATCCAGTTGAACAGCATTTCGAGCCACTCTTTGATCTTATTGCTCAAGTCTTCAGGTGTTCAGACAACGAGATCGTGCGGACAGCTTCCTGCTTTAGGAGCGTTCGAATGTCTCGGCTTATCATCTTCCATATCTGCATCTCTCTGTTCAAGCACTTGCATGTCATCGTCTCCGCCGAAAGCATCTTGAGGTGAAGCAAGAAGATACTCAACTGACAGTTCGAGGCTTCCTTGGTTTCGATTCAAGGCCTCGACTGCTCGTCGTCTATTGAAACCAAGACCGACCAGCTGCATAATTGTAGCCTCGTCGACTTCTCTTCGTGGTCCTCGGATAGCATCGCCGTAAGGGTCTCTGGCACCGTACCTGCCAGCAAGCCGACCAGATAGTCTTCTCTGATCGACTGAATTGCTTGTGAGTCCGTCTTCATTTATCAGAAGCTTCATAATGTCGATCAGGCATTCAAGGAAGAACTTTGAGTGAGTCAAAAAGTAGGAAATGATATCAGGCTGCTCAAACACATTTGATCAAATATGGAAATACAGCGATGACAGGAACTCGGAATCAGTCTTATGTAGTTCAGTTACCAACGAATATGCTTCCCTTGCGTCTTTTATAAACTTGCCTTCTATAACTGTTGCAAATAAGTCTCCAACGTTGCTCCAAAGCAGTTGAAGATGTTTTGAAAACAAAATTCGTTTGCATCCCAGCTGTTCAAGGAGAGGCGTGATCCGTCTGAGCCAGTGATACAGAGACAAGACGTGACTGAACCCGTGCTTCATGTAGAAGTTTGTGATAAAAGGAGAATCAGATGATACCAATTTAGTGTATTCCTCAATGACTTGGTTATACTTCACAAATGCTGCCATCATCTTGAAAGTATCTAATCTATCAATATCATAGTTATCTGGATCAAACAGCTTGTTCAGCTCAGATGGCTGGAAAACATCGCTCATAGCAATCACTGCTGTCATCAGACTTTCAATATACTTTTGATGATGATTCTGGTTTATTGCCCTATTACTCCATCATATTTGTATCAGCTTAAATGCTTCTACTTGAAAGGCCTCTCCTTCTTTGTCAACTGGACTTCTCTTCGACTCGTCGAATTCAAGAACCCCTGCGAAGGAGGCGATTCAGTAGTTAAGATCATCAACTTGCGCAAACTTTGACATGTAATCTTCTCTGCTAAGTTTACCTATAATATCGCTGCACTTTATTTGATTGTCTTTGTCTGCTATCTTATTTTTGGTTTTGCGTCTCCACATCGAACGCCTCAATTGCATCTTTGTTCGATTCGAAGTCCTCCCTCAGTCTTTGAGAGTAGAGCTCAGCTGCACCTGTGATTACTGCCCTTCTCAAATACGCTAATCTCGTGATCGTTGAGGAGATGTCAAGTGCCAAAAATCTGCCGATCCGCTTTGAATTCGACCTTATAATCACGCAGTAGTTTCTGGCCACTCAGTACAGATAGGCAAGTTGGTTGTCTCTGTCCGAATATGCATTTTGATCTTGAGAGTCTGAGATTGCCATATCCTGAGTTTCTTGGTTGGCTTCTTGGTTTTGCGGGACAATAGGGTTGGCTTCAGTTGCAGTCGATCCAAGAATGCTTTCAATCGAGTCGAGAGCTTCTGCTAAATTTTTGTGGACAGTTTCAAATAGCTCAGGATGCTCAGAAATAAACATTTTGAGTACTTCTCGGTAAATAACATTGTCTCTTGCTAAAATCTCAGCAACTGTTTGAATATCGAGCAAGTCAAGTATTTTGTTGAATACTCTCGGAGTTCAAACGCTTTGCTCGACAATTTTGTTATGAAATCCGCCGTTGACTTCTGTGATGATATGCGAGATTAAGTTGAAATGGCCGTCAACTTGATCTGTCATATTTTTCTTGACAATTGCGCTGTCTGATGTTGAACCAGCTAGCTCATGCTTATGTTTTGCAAATTCGTCGACAAGATAGTCTCAATTTGCGATGAGTTGTTCAATTGCTCGATTTCTGAGATCCTCGTCACCTCTCAGAATGTCTCGAAGGTAACCGTTGTACTCGTATGTTTTCTCTCAGTTCATGAAGTGATATCCGTACCCAGGCTCGACTGGCACTCTGATGCACTTTTCGATAAGCTTCGATTTATTTAAGACATTCCCTGCCCTTCTCGTGCACCGTCACAGCAGCTATTAGTTTGAGAAGTGATATGAAGAACCCATTTCAGTTTGGAATTCTGGCCTCGAGGCTGCTGAACAGCTTCGGAAGCAAGTGTTCACAAGCCTTCGCTATTTGCGCTGGCAGGTCATTTAGAACCAAGGCAACAAGGTGCATTCAGCTCGCCATGGCAACGTCATGAGTTGACGCTGTCTCTTCTGAGTTCTCTGCAAACAGCTCCAGTCACGTGTCAAATAGTCCAGAATCAAGAATTTTCCTTGAGTTTGAAACAAAGTTCGGGTTGAAGTTTCCTTGAGTTGAGTCGTTCTTAAACACTGATGAGTTTAGCAGTCTAAATAAGACCCGGATTAGTTCATGTCTTTGGGACTTGTGCACAACTTCATTCGGGCACTGAATGCATCTCCAATCGGATGGACTGGCTCGGCCTTTGGATTTGCTGTTGAGAAGGATATTGATTTCTGAGGTTAGTCTTTGGATAGTTCTCTCAACAGTATTGAATTCTTCGATGTTTCGCTTTAGTATCGACAGCAAGATTCGAGCAGCTTTTGCAGTTTGCCCTAAGGTAAAAGTGTAGTACATGTGAGACGGCTGTGCATCGATAATTTGCATAAGCTCGCCGACGTTTCCGCGCCATGCACTCTTGAAGTGAGTCACGATTAAGAGAATAATATCTAAGAATATGTCGATAAAATTAGAACATTGTGCAGTTGCACTATGAACAAACCTAGCGTCGCTGATAAGTTCGTAGCTTGCAACATCAAAAGAACTTCCGTCGTTCGAGTCGGTGTTAACTCGTCTCAATCTGAGGGACGCTCAGTCGTGCAGCATCTTGTGAATAGGTTTGTCGCTCATGTTTGCAACTCCAAGAGATGCAAAGATCTGGCTTGCGCTTTGCCTGTAGATGTTGGTACCTTCATGAATTGCAATTGCTGCTCATAAGTAACTGTGCAGAATCTCGACCGCGCCTCAATGGAGAATCTAATTTATGATCACGCAAAACTTACACTTGGTCTTTCGAGCGTTCAAAAGCTCAAAATTTGAGGAATAGTGTTTGTGAATGGAAACTCCTTGACGAACTTTGAAGTGTACCCTGTATCTGTTTCTTCGGCTGCCGAAAGATGTATAAATACAGACCTTGCTTTCAGCATAATTTTATGGATATCAACGAGACTCTGAGGTCCACGTGTTTGATGTCGAATTTTTTGAGCAAACAAGATCTTCATCGCTAATGGAGCAATCAAGTTTGATCCAAGATCATTTTGTAAGGAAATATGTGTTGCAAGGTTATTTTGAAGTTCTTTGCTTATTATCTGACAGAACAACTGCGTCAAGCTGATCAAGAGTTACTTGCAAATAAGACATTGATAGTTTATCTCTTGATCCCTTTTTGATTTTATTAAAACTCTGAATTCTTATTTCGCTTCTGTTTGATTGAAACTCAAAGTCTGTGGATTCAGCTAAGTCGAGCTTTGTGAATCATAAAAAGTTATTTCCTTGAGAAAGCATGTATGTAAGCCGAAGAAGCTCGCCATCAGCAACTTCATGCGCCTTTGTAAACTTTCCAGTAATTCATGACTTTTTAATAAGAGTGTAGATAGCTTCAAGACTCAAGTAAATTAGCTCGAGATCATCAACTTCATTGATTATTTCAATCAGTCTCTAAATATATATCGAATTTAAACTTACATCAACTGAATTATAAATTGACCTTGAGCTGCTTTCTTTGAGCAAGTTAATTCAAAACGACACTAAGTCACGAAGCTTTTGGCATTGTTCTTCATACAGCAATTCGAAATGCTGCTCGCTATCTGCTTTAATCGTTCCGCTTGAGAGTTCATTTATTCATTTGAGGGTTGACTCCAGAATACTATCTACCTTATTGAGTACATTAATCCAGTAGTACAGGTCTCTTGTCGTAACAGTAATCCAGATCGACTTGTCTCATAGTTCTTTGATGATCTCCATAAACAGAGGCTCATTGTCGATGCAACTTTCAAGTGCTGATATCTTCTCAATTCCAATGTCCTTCTAATCGAACAACTTTAAATCAGCAGCGTTAATCAAACCGAAAGCCAAATGCGTTCGAAGGCTGACTAAACACAAACACAATATCGAGTATCTCGATGGATGAATCGCTTACCAGATGGCAGGTCGGGAACTTGGCTTGGTCTAAAGTTTCTTTAATTCTCATATTGTCTAAAATTTATATATTATTTTCATAGTTTGCTTGCCTCTTAAATTTTCACAGTAATTCAACCGAAATTTGACAAAAAGGGGTTTTGGGGTTTTGGGGTTTTGGGGTTTTGGGGTTTTGGGG
>JAQGFW010029591.1:0-11831 GCA_030463445.1 Euplotes aediculatus
TGAACTTAGAACAACTCACTGCTCTAGCTTAAATACCCAAGTTGAGTTAATGACACATTTTTGTTGAGGTTCTGGATTCGTCTCAATGCCTATAAGTAAAGAAAGTGAGATAGTTGCTACAATCCTTTTTGTTTCATAGCTTAATTAATAATCACATGAAGTTTTATTGGTCTACTCTTTAAGCTACGCATCTTGATTCTATTGCTTTTGTCACAATACTCTCTAGCTTCGGTTTGGTTAATAAATGCTTTAAATCAATAATCCTAATTATCAAAATAAGAATTTATTTAATAGCTCTATTCATGTGATCGCCTATTTTTGGTATTTAATATTAGTTGTTTTTACTATCTTTATTTTTAAAATAAACTAAATTGATTAAATGATCAAAAATTATATTGAAGATGTGTTTATATAGTTTTTGTTATAACGATTATTTTGAATATATTGTACTTTTAACAAAATTTTACTCTAATTTTAATCTATTTGCAATTTTTAATATTTATAGTACGATCAGAGAATTTAAATAAATAGTTTTATGAATTAATTTTAAACAATTAATTTTATAAATATTTTGATTAAACAAATCAAAAATGAACAATATTGTTTCGTCAAAGAGAGCTCAACAACTTAACAACTTAATTTTTGATTTAATTATTTAGATTTAATTTTATTCGCAACAAAATAGTTATGAATTTTGAGTTCTGATTTAAGTCAACTAATCTTTTTAAAATAAAATTGAGAATCTTCTTATAAATAATCATCGTTTGAAAATTCAGTTATTGATTCGTTAGTGTGATCAACTTGGCCATAACTGCAAACCAAATATAGTCTTTGCTAACAACTAATTAATTGCATAAAGAATATCGATACTTTCCATGCAGGACATTTATGAAAGTTTGAGTAGACTTAGCAACTGAAGGATTGCAGGCTATTAGCAAAATAAATGTTTTAAAATCTAATTCATAAATAATGAAATTTTTTTATTTAAATATACTTTCAACTCTATAAATTTCCGACTATTTATAAATCAAAGTAAAGCAACTGCTATTTAATATACTAAATTACCAAATAGAGCTTGGTTTAATTACTTAGCAAACATCTTTTGCATTAAAATTTTAGAGATGCGATATTAGTTATGAGTGGAGATAATAATTAATCGTGCACAAAGGAGTTTCGATTCAAATTAGGACAAAGGCTTAAGAAGCAGTGACCTCGCTTAAAACTTGCTCAGTTTCTAATTTTTCACGAAAATAGTCGAGTTTGGAACTGAATCATACTTTCTTTGTAAATCAGATAGCAATATAGTTGATCAAGAAATCAACTTGATGAAAGATTAAGTTATAATGCGAGAAATACAAATAATAAATGAATGATAAGGCTTTAAAATGATACAGTATAAGATGACGCAACTAGATGATGTTAATATGGAAATCGTTTGAAACCTAGTTAAAATCAGTTCTTCGCAATAATTTTAAGAAAAAACTTTAGAAAATTAATTTTTCTTAATATATGGATAATATTAACTTTAAATGGCGAGATATATTTTATTTTACATTAAAGTAAATAAATAATAAAATTTAGGAATTTATCAAATCAAATGTCTACTTAATCTATTTTATTTGAAATAGATTTTTTTAATGCAACAATGTTATATTTTAGTTACAAAGCTTAATTTCAAGTAAAGAAAATTACTATTTTAAATTAAAAATTACGATTAATTTTAAGATTTTCCATTGATATAAATCTTCTAGTTCAACATTGCTCTACTTTTGATTTGATAGAGTAATTACTTTTTGTTTATTTTTAGATATATATCAAACTTCATATTATAATTTTCAGATTTTATCAAATGTAATTTACGACTATCAATTAATATAAATTCTTCCTATCTTCTGCTCTGCCGAAAAAGGTTAAAATTATAAATATAAATTAGTATGTCTTAAAATATCGTAAATCGGTTTCTCATTACAAATTAAAATACACAATGGGAGTCAATATTTTGTTAGATAATTTGTCTGAGAATTCTAAGCTCAACTTTGTTTAACTTTTACCTCAGCTGATCCACGGAATTACTGCGGATGAATTTCAATCAATAGCAGATACACTGAAATTTGAAGGCGAACTAATGTTTACTTCAGTCACTCTGCCAAGAGGCAAGGTAAAGTTTTGGATAGTACTGAGCAAAGGAGCAAAATACTGCTTTGTTCGAATTGTGATGTTGTAGTCTCTCCACGCTTTCTGCTCATTTATTAATCTGACTGAAATTGTGGTTGATTCTGGAATACTGTAGCTTTTGTTCTGCGTATCCAAATACAGAAAACTGTTTGCTGTTGCGTTGACCCAGTCAGGAGCAGGATTATTAATCAATATTGTTCAGTTAAATTTGTTTGGGTCGACTATTTGAGGAAGTTTAACTGTAAAGCTCGATCATCTGTCCGCGTTGATTACTTGAGGGTCAGTAACAAAATACGGAGGATCTACGAGGAATATATATAAAGATACACTCATGTTCTGAAAGTATAAATCATCTTGATGGTATAAGTCGGTATACTGGATTATTAAGTTTATTGGACAATCTGAATATGTGTTTGCTTGAAGTAGTAACTCCATTTGACTTACAGATGATGGAGATTGATGTACATATGAGCTTATATCATTAGAGTGTATAACATTCATAATAATTCTATCATTTTCTTGATCATAAAAATTAAAAATAAAAGAAGCTAGTTTATTATACAGAATATAATAAGTCATATTTGAATCAATGAAGTCTCAATTTATATTTATAAATATAAATAAGACAGAAAAAGGTTTAGTTGAATAAGAGCTTGAATCAGAAGTACCATTGATAAATGTGATTAATCTAGCTTGAAAAAGAACAAAATTGCTCTTTACTGAGTTAATCTTTGATGTAACAATAATTCAATTTTGGTTTATTTGGTCAATGTCAATCCAACTAACTGACTGGTTTGTATTTAAATCAAAAGTGCTAATTATCTATACATTAGTGTTAGTTCATTTTCTGCAACATTGTATTTCAATTAAATGCAAAAAATAAATTTATTTTAGTTATTTTGATTCTGATAAAAACACAAGCTAAAATATTAAAGGAGCTTGCGTATAATTTTATTAGTTTTATTTATAATTGTATGAAATGCTTACAAATCTTTCGTTCCTACTTTGCTCGAACGGAGTGATGGTTATGTTTGAATTGTTGTTGCTTCCAATCTGAACTTCCATCAGACCACTAAGAATAAAATCAGGCAGATTTGCAATTCAGCTGCTTGAAAATTCAAGAAACCTAGGCCAAATACATTCTGTAATATCCTGTTTAAAAAATCCACTATTATTCGAAGATTTGTTATACAATATTGAGTTCGTTGTTGTAAAATTATTTAGTTTCACATTATGATCTGTGTATGCTTGAAATGGATCAAGTGTACTGTTTCCAAATTGAGCATTATCAAACATTTCTATTACTGCTGCTTCATGTAATTCTAAATATAACTTTAAACTGCTATTAATAAATATATTTAATGTAATATTTTTTAAACTATATTCCTTATATAAAGATATCAAATTATTGTTTAGTTGTCTACCGTAAACAGTAAATTTGAGCGAATTTAATTCTTGGAGAACTAGTTTTAATATTATCATCAATTATTAAAGCATTTTATCTAACTCTATCTTTTATAATCAAGATTAAAATAATGTTTATGATGATTCTAAATGTAATTAATAACCAAGTTGACCAATCTAAACACAAATAGGTAAAGCTATTTTAGCTTTGAGACATCTTTTATATTAGACTGCATAAAAAAATAGCATTTTCTTTATGATGCTTTCTTTTGATTCATATTTCCAAATCTTTATTATTTAAGCTTTATCTTAATTATTAAATATTTCAAAAATTATTCTTTTCAAATACCAATTTATACTCAATAAAAAATTACTTACTGTTATCCAGTCATTACGCAATTGGCGTAATTACTAAAAAACCAGCTGGGCAAATTTTTTTATTGAATGAAAGTATCTTTTCGATCTCGATTTCATTGTCTCAAAAGAGTAACATACAAATTATGTGAATTTATATTTAAACGAAAATTATATTATAGTGTTAAGATATATTTTTGACACTTATTTAGTAAAAATTATTGTCTAAATTCCTTCAACAAAATTTAGGAGATTTTAGTTTTTCTTATTACATTTATTATTAATTTATTTATAATGATATAAGTTTTTTCATAATTAAAGATAAATATTTTACTTTGTTTTACAAAAACACTAACTTTATTGCATTTGATAATAAAATTTTGACGTTGATATTTTTTCTTTTGTATAATATCATAAAATCTATAGATTGCTTCATATTCTATTCTTTAAGAGTAAAAATTAATTTAGTCACTATGAGGATCCTAAATTAGTTAACTTTTTTAATTTTTTGCTCTTTTCTAGTCTCTATTTGGTTCTGTTATTTATTGATAGTTTGTCTCGCATAAAAATACAATGCAATGAATATACGGTATTCGCCGTTGTCTTGCTCCTAACCAACCGACACTTTGCCAAACTCGTAGGGACTAAGCATACCTGATTTTTATTTTCTAAACATGCTAATTTTTAAAACATAATTTTTCAAGATAAAATTTTTGTTAAATGAAATTGTCAATGGCTAACTTTTTACCATATTCACAGAGGAACTTGACAAATAGAGCCAAACAGAGTCAAATGTGGTCATATTTAAGAATTAAGAGAATAATAAATTCAGTTTTTTTAATATATTAAAGTAGCTAAAATCGTTACATAAAGTGATTTAACTTTATAAATTTTAATATTTTAATGAGTAAAAATTGAGTCAAGATACTAATTATAAATGAGTTGACTATATAAACATTTTCAAAACTTTATACTTGTTGTCTTTCTTCAACTTAAATTTTGAAGAATTTTAATTATTTTAGGGTTGAGACAAAGGGCTTTACGATCGTGTTGCTAAGTTTATTTATACATATTTTGTCTTAAACCCATAAAACTCAATATCTCTTTTTCTTAATTTATTCACTTTCTTTAGATTGCCATTCTTTTCAATATTTTTATCAGGTCTTTCATAAATTTTCTGAATTATATCTTCCCATTGTTACCTCAAAATGACGTAATCTTTGCACACTTCTATCAAAAGTATATATTACATATTTCTCAGCCTCTGTTTCGTTTGCATTAAAAAAACAAAAATATTGAGCGTTGTCTGGTCTGTCAAAAGCACAAAAATCATAGCAAAGCTTAAAAGAAAAACGAAAAATACACAAAATACTAAAACTACTAAAAATATGACTTCATTTTAACTTCACAATGGTAAACCGAAATTGAATATTTTAAATGCTTTATTACTAAATAAAATCTTTCATCCATTTATTTTTAATAATTTATTAAAATAATAAGAAAATTAAAAATAAATGCAGATCTTGCACACTTGAATGTCTGTAAGAGAAGACAAACTTAGCAAATAAAATAAACTTCAGACTTTCTAATATAATAAAACTAAAGAAAGTGATGAGTATTTAATAGTTTAAAATTGCAAAATATTATTTTTATGTTTTTTAATGCTTGTGTATTTAAAATTTAATCAACTTTAAAATCGAGCGCAAAGTTTTGCCATTGTTAGTAAAATAAACAATTTTAATTATTTCTCGATTTTTTGAAGAGAGGGAAAATTTAGTTGATTCTTATTAGCTTTCCTTGAATAAAAACTCAAGAATGAATTATAATTTTAAGTTTTACGAATGACAATATTTGAAGTTAGTAAATTTTCTATACTAAAGTTAATGTTTAGAAAGTTCAGATTATCCTTTTGTTTAAAAATTACAAGTAAGTCGTTGAAAAATCTAAATTCATTTAGACGAAACAAAAAGGATTAACTGAATTTAATTTAATATTTCAATTTTCTTTATTTATACTCTGGGGATGATAATTATTATTATTATATTTTTCCTAAATTTCAATTAAAAATCATTTGCTTGAAAATAATTAAAGCTGAATTAGAAATTTAAATTCTTTCACAAATTCATTAAAACTTAATCTTCACATATTTTTTTCTCAAAAATAAAGAGAGAAACTCTGCTATTCAAGATTTGAATACAAATTAATACTTTATTTTTTATTTTCTAAATTTTATTTAATTGTGATTTTTTTATTTGATAGCTTACTGAAATATTAAATTTCAAATAATTTCTTCTTTCAGAGATTTAATTTATTTATAAAATCATAAAGTACTTAATAATTTGTGAGGATAAAGTTAAATTTAGACAAAATTGAAACTCACTTCATCTCATAAGAATAGCAATAACAATTTAGTTAAAAAATATCTCAATTTGATTCCTTCATCAGATAAAATATTTTATAGCACTAAGCACTGTTATTATCTCTTTTTAACATCAAAATTTATTGTGAATAACTTAAGGGTTTTAACTGCTCTTCTAAATAAACTATAGATAGTATATCTTCGCAATTTGGGATCAAATAAAAATTAGAGTCAAACAATATATGCTTGACCTTGCGGTGTAGCCTTGACCTTGCGATGTGGCCTTGACCTTGCGGTGTGGCCTTGACCATTCGCATTAAATAGATAATATAAATAAGAATACTAAATAAAGGCATTTCTTTGATCTTGCAGATACAAGACTAATTGATTTAATCTTTTCGACAATTAATCTTGGATTTTGAGCAAATGTTACACTTTTATTAAAAAATACAATTTTAAATTTAAGGTAAATCCACGTAGATTTACTGTGCTCGGTAGTCGAGTACATATAAATTAAATGCATTCATATTTAGGGAACAAATAATGTGAGAATCTCATCAATTGTCATTTTAAGCTAAGCAAAAGATATCGTACTTAATAATATGAAAAATGCTTTAAAATTTTAATAAAATAGACATTCAATATTATTTAATTGACTAAATCTTACCTAGACATCAGTTTGAAGTCAGATTTGAATAAAGCGGATATATAAGAGTTTCTGAAAAATATTGACTCTCGCTAAATCCAAAAGTCTTCTTGAAATGATGCAATAAAGAGGTTATTTGTCAGTTTACTCATTTTAAACTTATAAAAATTTGCGTTAAATTGGATTATATAAGAGGTAGTATACTGTTTCATTGAAAAAGATGTTGAAGATGATGAATTTAGATAAAAATAAACAACATAAAGATTCGAAGCAATTATTCAATATAATTCGTCTCTCATATCTATTTCATTTGCAAATCCATAAATATTATTTCAATAAAAGAATCTATACACTTTTGCTAACTCAAAGGTGTTTAAGTTGAATATGTAAACACCATTCGCAAGGTAGGAACCATAAATATCCAAATTTCCACTAGTATAAATGTACTGATTACTAATCAGCATCAAGTCAAAATTTCTGTAGTTGGTAGTTCGTGGATCCCGGAATACATAAGTTCATGCTGATTTTTGTATGTTTCCGCTGAGCTTGTTGAGAGAAAGTAATCAGTAGTCATTCTTATTTGCAGATACCGACACATAAACAGTATTATTGAACTCAAGCATGTTGACTTTTTCTTCCGTTTTGCTGTTATAATCAATCGATGTTGACCATTGAAAATCTCTTGATGAGTTTATTTTAAAGAAGCAAAAGTCGTAATATGACTGTATTGAAACTCCAAACTCGCCTGGATTATATGTACATCTCGCAACTGTAATAATGCTGAAGTCTGAAAATACATAGAATTGTTGAATTGATAAGAAAAATGAAGAATTTGTAATTGAATCATAATCAAATATAGAGAACGTATCAAGAACAACACCCTCGCTACTGAATTTGGCTATTAATCCAGGATAATAAATATTTGGATCATCTCCGCTTAATAATACCCATGCAGTATCATTAACAATCGATAACTGATAAATCAAGAAATAACTAAGTCCAGTGTTATAATAAAGTTCTTTAGCCCATAGAGTTCTTCCAGTGTTATAATCAGCTTTTACTATCGAAGAAGTTTTTGATAGTAAAGTTGAATTTATAGAATCGCTAAATGCGTTAAATGAGACTGCAGTAAGAATGTCATTATTTGAAAACACCTTCATATCTATTAAAACTACATTGTCTGCACTTCAGTAATTATACTCCTTTAGTTTCACATATTGATCCATATATGAGTAGTAATTTCCATAAATAATCGGAAATACGCTGTTTAGTTGGCTTTGACAGTTTGTATATCATAGATGCAATAGAAAGAAACATAAAATAATCTGATGTCTTGAAATTATTGAATTTATGCACATATTTTGAATTATATTTTGTTGCTAGTATTTTGTTTCTGGGATATGTTATCTATATTCCTGTTAGGAGCGAATAAAACGGTTATATAAGTGGAAAATATTTAACTAACTTGATAGACAATCAAAGTTATTTTTAATAACATGAAACTCTTGAGCGTTTTAGCATGAGACCCCATATCCAAGGGAGAATCTTATGTTGAATATATTTTAAAAGACATTCCTCTTTAGTAAAAATATAAAATGATTAAAAATTATTACATTACTTGATAATAAATATTACAGTAATAAAGAAACAATATAAATTAAATTTTATATTAATCTGTTGATATTTTAGTTTTCAATTTATATTATGTTGTAAATTTTTTAATTAATTCATAAAACGATTATAATCTAATTTCAAGTAGAATCATCTGTATAACGATTGTTATCTTTTAAGTATTCATCACCTTTAAAATTATTAATTTTTTTTTATGTGATTATATAAATACATGATATACAAATAAAATGCAGAGCAATTGGAGTATAAATGCTTAATATTTATAGAATACAAAATTAAGAAAATTTCAAAATAGATTGAAGAGTCTATTTTATTATATTCCTAAACATCCTAAAGTTAGAATACTAATTTAAGCACTCAAAAGAAAAGAAGAAATAGAGAAGACTATCAAGAAAATGGCAACAATTAGTACTTGTGAAAAGAATTATGGGATTTCTGATTCAGTGAATCTGATTAAAAGCTGAAGCACTGGCAAATTTTTTTAAATTACAGTAGCCAAGACATTCTCAAGATTGCCTATAATTGCTGGAGCAACTAATCTGTTACATATTCAACTAATACATGATAAATCTATTCAGTTTATCTTGAAAATTTAGATATTCGATTACTTTTATTAGGGTGAGCAAAAAGAACAACTATGATAATAAATTTCAAGTTTCAATAATAAAATTAAAATTAAACCTTATAACTATAAAAAAACTAAGTAGTTGAATAAAGCTAAATAAGTGATTCCTTAATAAAAAAAATTATTTAAAAAAATTATTTAATTGCTACAAAAATGTTTGCATTCATCTTTTCTGCATAAAAGCAGTAATGAGAAGTAAGAATACAGAATATGAAGACATTTCATGAACAGCAATAAGAAGAATGAAATCAGAACTGAATATGTTTTACTAAAAAATTAGTAAAGTTAAACAGAAAGCATTTAAAACTGAAAGAATTCTAAGGATTTTCGAATCATTTAAAATTTTGCATGATATGAAGATAGCTTATACAAAACTCATTTATATTGATGAGTTCATATTTCAACTAATACAACTGAATTTTGGGGATGGGCAATTTATAATTCCAAATTATTTATTGCAGGATTAGTAAATCAACAAGTTTCAGCTTTTTACTTCACTCTCATCACTCAAGTATTATTTTTAATATAAATTAAAAGGTATAATAAACTAAGACATATTCAAAGAGTATTTCAGAGAATTTATTGCAGATATAAACAAGAGTAGCATATCTTTAAAATTCATATATTCATAAGATGCTGATTGAAAAAATAAAAGCTATCATACTTTATCCATTTGTCCATGATAAAGCCTTGCTGAATTCGAAATCAATGCAAACAAAGTGAATTTTATATTGAAGTTGAAACTGAATAAGTAAGCTCTAAATCCTTTTTGTCTTACCAAATTTTGTACAGCTTTGTGATAAAATAAAGTCATTTAAATAATAAAATAGGATCACCTTTTGAGAGTCCTACAAAACGGTAACAGCAAGGTCAAACTCAATAAAGTCTGTTAAAGCTTCCAAATTTGAAACACAAGTTATTATGAACAAGTTATATAACTAATTTTTCATTACATTTGAGAATATTTGCAGCTATTAATGAGGAATTATTTTGCTGGGACGGTGGTGCTATTCATATTCACTATTTATTCTTTTGATTTATGTAAATAACTAATATTTTTGAAATTATTCAGAAATTTCGAATAAAATATTTTAAATCATTATGAAACTTGTAGAAGCAGATGAATGTTTAATATTACTAGTCAGATGCTTTAGTAATTAATTATCTTAAAATAATGTTGACCATTTTTATTTTGTAAAATAAACTTCATAAAGTTCTAATTGATATGTGTAATTAATAAATTCTTTAAAGGCTTTCTTTATCAAAAAAAATAAAGTGAAAAATACAAATTATTTTTATCTTGATTAACGAATAATTTAAAATGAAAGCAAAATTTTTACAGCAGATTGGCAAAATATTTTAAGGCAAATAAAGTATGCTGAGATTTATTATTAAACAATTTTTTTTACCACCATTCAGAAAATGATCAACAGTTTATTTCAAAGATACTTATACATGAAAATAATTGTAATAAATTAATAAATAAGCCTCTATAAGCTTTCAAGAAATATAAAATCAGAGAATTTAAAGTTTAATATTACCCATAATTTTCACTAAACAAGATTTACAATCGCATTAAATATCATAATTTATTTACAAAAATGAAAAAATTGTGATTAGAGTCTTGTCCACCTTTAATCCTTCGAAGATCTTAACAATATTCTAATCATAAAAGTTCTTTTTTATATAAATTAAAATTAACCTTCATAATTATTGATAAAATTGAAACCCTGAATTTCCTTCTTTTATGATCTTGTATCGACGCATTTTCTTCTCGAAATGAAGCAAGTAATAAAAGCAGCAAGAAAATAATTAATAAAAGTGACTTCTCAATTTTTTCATGAAATGAATGGCCTATTATCCATCTGAGTAAATAAACACCATAGTTTATTATGAATATAGCAACAATAAGCAAAACTGTGTTTTTATTAAAATCAGTAACTTCAAAAGAAAGAAAAGATCTCTGACTAAATATAAGACTGATCCAAACTAAATTAAAAGTAAAATGGTCAGAGCTATATACTGCAATGAAAACATATAATTTAAGACTAAATGCATCTATGTTCTATAATTCCTAAATAGAAAACAAATAGCATTAAGATAACAGAGAAAATAGAGAAAGAATTGATCATCAAAAGAAATTATAAAGGTTACGGGATAATACATAAATATTTTTTAAATTGAGTTTTAAAGTGTTGAATAATCTATTAAAATATGTCAGCATTTTTAATATGAATTCTTCTTCGTCGTATTCATACATCAAAGCTGCTAAATGCAAAAGTTACAATCTAAGTGTTAGCATCAAACTTTAGCAGACAAAATAATTATTTATACAGTTGATTGTAGCATCAAAATTTCTAATATAATTTCACAATCAGGTATGTAGCCAAACTCACTCATATCAATGCAGCGATTATCAGGAACAAAAAAGAATTTAATGGGAAGTATTTAAGCGAAATGACTTTGGAGAGGATCAGTTGTATCGCACAAATAGTCAGAACAGAGTCACTCTTAGGCACTAATTATCTTTTCAGAGAGAACAAGAATTCTCAACTTACAACCGTCCGATGGCGTTCAGGGCATTAAAATGCATAGAAAGCAATTCTGGCAGAAAGCAAGTTGGAGGAATGATGTGC
>JAQGFW010029605.1:0-11524 GCA_030463445.1 Euplotes aediculatus
CTGCCTTTTATAACAACCTCAATTCCAGCAACAACTGCTAAATATTGGAGAATGTGCTTCGAAACGCTTCCTGCTACAATCAGCCCAATTGCAGCCATGATGGGTATGACCGAAACACCAAAACCTGCTGGTACAAATATTTCAGAATTTGTACTTTTCAATACTTCTCGCATCGACCAAGCAGAAGACAAAGCGGGTTTTAGTGCATGGAAAGAAGACGGAAAGTTAAGTGGTGGTGAAAATATTGATATTATTCCGATGCAAGATATTGTTGATTTGAGCGGAAAAATGAGTGCAGATGGTAGTCTTGAGTGGGACGTTCCTGAAGGCCACTGGATGGTTGTTCGTTTGGGTTATTCGCTCACAGGTCGTCAAAATCATCCAGCCTCACCAGAGGCTACTGGTCTTGAAGTTGATAAACTCGATAAAGAAGCCGTTCGCCGTTACATCAATACTTATCTGGATATGTATAAAGATGCTACTGGTGGTTTGATGGGAGAAAAAGGACTCCAATACATGGTTTTGGATAGCTATGAAGCTGGACACATGAACTGGTCAAAAGATTTTCCTGCCGAATTTCAGAAACGCCGAGGTTATGATATTAAGTCATGGATTCCTGTGTTAACGGGTAGAATTGTGAATAGTCTTGAAGCCAGCGAAAAATTCTTATGGGATTTCAGAAAAACGATTGGCGAAATGATTGCCGAAAATCATTACGATGTGATTGGCGAAGAATTGCACAAAAGAGGCATGAAACGCTACACAGAATCGCATGAAAACGGACGTATTTATTTGGCTGATGGAATGGATGTGAAACGTTATGCCGAGATTCCGATGTCGGCAATGTGGACGCCAGGTAGTTTAGCAGGTGGAACAGATGAAGAAGTCCGTAGCGAAGCCGATATTCGTGAGGCGGCATCGGTTGCCAATATTTACGGACAAAACATTGTAGCGGCCGAATCAATGACGGCCATTCAAAATGCTTTTTCGTGGACGCCCGAAAAATTGAAACGCACCGCCGATTTAGAATTTGCTTCTGGTTTGAACCGTTTCGTTATTCATACTTCAGTTCACCAACCACTTGATGATAAAAAACCAGGGTTTTCACTCGGGCCATTTGGACAGTATTTTACTCGTCAAGAAACTTGGGCAGAAGCAGGGGCAACCGCTTGGATGAGCTATTTGGGCAGAAGCAGCTATATGCTCCAACAAGGTAAAAACGTAGCTGATATTTTGTATTTATATGGCGAAAATACCAATATTACATGGGTTTGTAAAGATAAACTACCCAATATTCCAGTAGGATTTGAGTTTGACTTTGTCAATTCTTCGGCTTTAATCAATGTTATAAATGCCCAAAATGGCAAATTAGTAGCTAAATCTGGTAATGCGTATAATGTTTTGATGCTGGACGAATCAACCAAATTAATGACACTGCCAGTTTTGAAAAGAATCAAAACATTGGTTGATGCAGGCATAAAAGTAATTGGTGCAAAGCCCGAAAAATCGCCAAGTTTGGCCGATAATGATGCAGAGTTTCAGAAATTGGCAAATGAGATTTGGGCAAATAAAAACGTTTCAAACGTAGAGACGTTGCATGCAACGTCTCTAAAGCCAGATGTAATTATCAATGGTGCAAAAAATAAGATTCTCTATCGCCATCGTCAAAATTCTAACCAAGATATTTATTGGTTAAATAATAGAAGTGAAGAAGAAACAAATGCCGAAGTAAGTTTCAGAGTTTCTGGCAAAGTTCCCGAGTTGTGGAATCCTCAGACAGGTAAAACTGAAAAGATTTCATATCAAATCAAAGATGGTCGTACGATAATTCCATTGAAATTTGAATCTTGGGACGCTGTATTCATAGTTTTCAATGAAAAAGCAACTGCCAATAGTGTAGCCATTGCAGCAAAAGCGGGAACAACCTTAACCCAGATTTTAACCCCTTGGAAGGTTAATTTTAATGATAAAACTGTATCCTTTGATAAATTAACTTCATGGGCAGAAAATATCGACAATGATGTGAAATATTTCTCAGGAACAGCTATATACAACAATAGTTTTAAAGTAACTTCTCTTTCAAAATCAGCAAAATATGTACTTGATTTAGGCGATGTGAAAAACATTGCCGAGGTTATAATAAACGGTAAAAATGTTGGAACTGCTTGGAAAAAACCTTTCAAATTGGATATTTCGGAAGCCATTAAGGCAGGTGATAACACAATTCAGGTAAAAGTCACCAATACTTGGGTGAATCGCTTGATTGGCGATGCTCAGCCAAATGCGAAAAAAACAACATTCACAACCATGCCATTTTATCGTGGACAAGAATCGTTGCTTCCTTCGGGACTTTTAAGCGAAGTGAAGATAAACGTTATTAAGTAAATTTGTAAAAATAGTTGTTTGAATAAAGGGCAGGTTTTCTGCCCTTTATTTTTATCAGATACCAATATAGGACATTCATTATTGGCTGCCCCATAAATTTGATTTAATCATTTTATTCAATCCTTCAAGGATTCTAAGCCGATTTCAATAAACTTGGTTTTATCTTTTTTTATCAAAGCTACCATTGCTTTTCTATCTTCGGGTATAGTAAAATACTTGTCTGCCCATAAGTTTATTTCTACCATGATTGGTAATAAATCAATTCCTTTTTGAGTCAATTTATACAATACTTTTGCCTTGCTCTGAGGATGCTCCAATTTTAAGATAAGTCCATTTTCTTCCAAAGCCAGCAGTCGAGCAGCTAAAATATTAGTTGCAATCTTCTCTTCCGATTTTAAAAAGTCGCCATAAGTGCAGGCTTTGACAGTCATTAAGTCTCTGATTATCAGCAAAGACCACTTGTCGCCCCAGATGTCAAGTGAGCTGCTAATGGGGCATTCCGACCTTTTTTTTGATTCTTTCATAAAATATTTTAAAAATCACTTGCAAAATGAAAGTGATTTGTTTTACATTTGCACTTGCAATTTGCAAGCAAATTTACAAACTAATATTTTTGAAATCAAAATGAAACAAAATATTTTAATAACAGGTGCTTCTTCGGGCTTTGGTTTACTTATCGCAAACGAGTTACACAGAAATGGTTACAACGTAATTGGCACAAGTCGAAATCCCGAAAAAATACAATCAACAGTGCCATTCAAAATGATAGCATTAGACCTTGATTCAGAACAATCTATCAACACTTTTTCGGAAAGAATTTTTAAAGAAATAAGTCAATTGGATATTCTTATTAATAATGCTGGTTTTTTGGTGTCGGGCATTGCAGAGGAAACACCAGTTGAGATGGGCAGACAGCAACTGGAAACGAACTTTTGGGGAACTATCAAGGTAACTAACGCTATTTTACCACATTTCAGAAAACAAAAGTTTGGAAAAATAATTACGATAGGTTCAATTATAGGGCTTGTTTCATTTCCAAATGCGGCTTATTATGCTGCTTCCAAACATGCCCTGGAAGGGTATTTCAAAGCATTGAGATATGAGTTAGATGAATTTAATATCAGTGTTGCTATGATTGAACCTTCTGCCTTTAAAACAAACATTATGGATAATTCATCTTCACCTTTCAATAAAATTGAAGAATACAATTCTCTAAGAGGTAAGATTGAAAAATTTACGGATGAATTAGTGAAAGGTGCTGAAGACCCTAAAATAGTAGCAGAAAAAGTGCTAAAAGTTGTGCAAACCGATAATCCAAAATTCAGAAATATTGTAGGTAAAGACGCTTCGGTACTCATTAATTTACAACATTTTGCCTATGGCATTTTAGAAAAAAATGTTCTTAAACAATTGAATAAATCTTAAAAATAATGAAAGCATTCATAGTAAAAAGCTACGGCAAAAAAGAAAAATTACATTTAACCGACTGGGCAGAACCAACTATAAATGATAATGATGTTTTGGTAGAAATCCATTCGGCAGGTGTGAATTTATTAGATTCACTCATCAGAAATGGCGAATTTAAATTGTTTTTGCCTTATAAACCACCATTTGCCAATGGTCACGATGTAGCTGGGGTTGTTACCAAAATTGGTTCAAAAGTTAGCAAGTTTAAAGTTGGCGATGAAGTGTATGCCCGTGTATCTGATTATCGGATTGGCACTTTTGCCGAATACATTTCTATTGATGAAAATGAAGTTGCCTTAAAACCAAAAAATCTTTCAATGGAAGAAACAGGCTCTATTCCTTTGGTTGGTTTAACTTCTTGGCAGGCATTGGTTGAACAAGCCAACATCAGAAAAGGACAGAAAGTATTTATCCAAGCTGGTTCGGGCGGTGTTGGTACTTTTGCCATTCAACTGGCCAAACATTTAGGTGCTTTTGTAGCTACAACGACAAGTGAAAAAAACAAGGATTTGGTTAAAAGCCTTGGGGCTGATTTAATTATTGACTACAAAACCGAAGATTTTGAAACCAAACTGAAAGATTACGATTTAGTATTGCACAGCAATAAAGATAATAAAATCTTGGAGAAATCGCTTCGTATTTTAAAGCCAGGTGGACAAGTTATTTCGTTAGTTGGACCGCCCACGCCAGAGTTTGCAGCACAAATTGGCTTGCCGTGGCATTTGAAATTTGTTACAAAACTTTTGAGTTCAGGTGCAAAGAAAAAAGCCGAAAAACTTGGCGTGAAATTTCAATTCCTATTTATGAGAGGAGAAGGTAAGCAATTAAGTGAAATCACTAAATTGATTGAAGCAGGAACCATAAAACCAGTAATTGACAAAGTATTTCCGTTTGAGCAAACTAATGAGGCATTGGAATATGTTGAAACAGGCAGGTCAAAAGGAAAAGTTGTTATTAAAGTGAGATAAGATTAGTTAACAGTTTTCCTCAAACAAATATTTAAATTAGGCATCGGTAGGTTTAATCCCCATGAAGTGGCCTACCGATGCTAAAACTTTTAAGGCAAATGCTCCTGTACGTGAAATTTAATTCGCCTTTCTAAACCGATACAAATACGGAGCTTTATTGGCTGCACCCGTAAATTTCTTTTCGAGGCGTTCGAGAACATTTAGGGAAAGAATCATTTTCTGGAAATTGGTTCTCACGAAAGTTCTTCCACACACAGCCTCATAAACATCTTGAACTTCTCTCATTGTAAAGGTTTCGGGCAATAGGTTAAACGCATTTATTTTTTCATCAATATGACTTCTAAGGGATTTCAGAGCCTCGCCAACAATATCTTGATGGTCAAGAATCATCGTTGGAAGTTCATCAATATCGTGCCACTCAATGGCTTGGTCAATTTCACTTAATTGCGGATTGACTTTGTTAATATCGACCAAGGCATAATACCCAATAGCGATAAATCGCTTCGTAAACCAAAGATATTCTTCTCGATTGCTTTCAGATGATTGCAATCTATCTTCGTTTAGCTCAAGAAGTTTGTCTAAAAAAGCCGTATGGTTTCTACTGGCTTTACCAAAAACACTAAATTGTTCCAAGTAAATATCGTCAATACCTGTTCTAAACTGCAAAACTTTTCGTGCAGCTTCATCAATATCATCTTCTTGATTGACAAAACCACTGGGTAATGCCCAAAAATCGCCTTTGAAGTTAATTTTGGGTATCAATACTTTCAGTTTTTGGTTTTCGTAGCCAAAAATCACACAATCGACTGTTATTTGTGAAATAAGGTTTTGTTTACTCGGATTTATCATTGCATTCTTCGCTATTTCTTCGGCAATTTAGAAATTTTTAACTAACCGACCTAAAAGGTAATTCATCTGAAAATTGAATTGTACTTCAAAGGTAAATAATTGTTAAATATTTATTGTATTTTTTTTATACAATAATAAAAAAAAGTTTTACATTTGTTTCGGAAATTTAAAAAATATTGACTCAGTATAAATTTCGACCAAAATATGAAGTTACAGAAACATATTTTTATCATTACTGCTTTGCTTACTTCAATCGGTAATTTGCAAGCCCAACAAAAACTTAATTTGAAAGAAGTCAAGTTTGTCGGCAAGGTCGATGAGCGTTTTCAATCCTTCAATATCGAAATGTGTGAAATCATCGGGGGCGATTTTTGGATTCCTTACAATTTGATTGATTCGGTTCGAAAAACTACCAATAAAAAGGGGATTGATGCCCTAAAATGGAAAATTGAGCCGATTAATCTTTACGAAAGAAAGTTAATAAATCTTGCCAAAGCCTTAGGTCCAACCTACGTGCGTGTAAGTGGTACTTGGGCTAATGCCATTTATTTTCAGAATAACGATGAACCCAAATTGGCCACCGCACCGAAAGGCTTTAAGAATATCCTCACTCGACAACAATGGAAGGGCGTGGTTGATTTTTGTAAAACGGTTGATGGAAAACTGGTAACTTCTTTTCCGATAAGCGATGGCATGAGAAACGAAAAAGGCGAATATCAAACTACCCAAGTGAAGTCTATTTTAGATTACACCAAACAAATTGGTGGCGAAATTACTGCCGCTGAGTTTTTTAACGAACCTTCACACGCTTCGCATGGCGATGCACCAAAAGGCTACAATGGCAATGATTTTGCCAAAGAATTTGCTGTTTTCAAAGATTTTGCGTCGAGAGATAATCCAAATATGAAAATAATCGGACCAGGTTCTACGGGCGAGGGTATTTTGCCTTCAGGCCTCGACCTTTCCATTGATAAACTTCTTTCTCCTACACCAAAGCCAACTTTCGAGGTTTTTTCCTATCATTATTACGGTACAGTTTCCAAACGATGCGGTGGAGGGCAAAAGCCAGAAAATGCCCTCAGTGCCGAATGGCTAAGTAGAACGGAAAAAGGTTTGGATTTCTATCAAAAAGCAAGAGATAAATATGTACCCAATTCACCAATATGGCTCACCGAAACCGCAGAGTCGGCCTGTGGTGGCAACCCTTGGGCGGTTACGTTTTTGGATAGTTTTAGATATGTAGAGCAACTGGGCAGACTGGCAAGAAAAGGTGTACAAGTAGTGATGCACAATACCCTTGCCCGAAGCGAATACGCCTTGCTCGACCATGATACACACAATCCAAGACCCAATTATTGGGCGGCATTACTATGGAGTAAATTGATGGGAACAGAGGTGTATGAAGCCACTAATATTGAGGCAGGTGTTGATGTTTTTGTTCATAATCTAAAAGGCAAAAAGAAAGGAAAAACAGTATTGGTCATCAATACAAATGACAAACCAACTTCTACGCTAATTGCTTCATCTGCAAGACAATACACCCTAACGGCAGATGAATTATTGACAAAAAAAGTAAAACTAAATGGTGTGGAATTACGCCTAAATAATGATGAATTACCAAACATTTCGGGCAGAAAAATCAAAAAAGGAAATCTGGAATTACCTGCCCACAGTATTATGTTTTTGACATTTAATTGAAAAGTAACTGCCACGAATTTACGAATATTTCATTCGTGAATTCGTGGCTAATAAAAAGACTGATATGAAAAATCAAACAATCAAATTTTCATTCGTTTTTAGCTTTATTTTAATGATAAGTTACTGTAAAGCCCAAAACACATTACCCCAACAGAGTCCAGAATTGGCAAAGGTCTTTTCTACAAAAGATACACTCTTTAAATCACCATTTATTGATGTGGACGAATGGCGTTCAACACCCGTCAAACACCGCTATGTTCATGGTGGATTTAGTAACACCAAAACACGTTTTTCGCTCTATTTTCCTGAAAAAGAAGCATACCAAGGACGATTTTTTCAATACATTACACCATTTCCTGATAATGAATTTTTATCACAAGGAGCTACTGGTGAAGATGATAAAATTGGCTTTTCGATAAGTAGCGGAGCATATTTCATAGAAACCAATGGTGGCGGAGCGGTAGATTTTGCCAATCCTATGGCAAACGACCCTACGATTGGAGCGTTTAGAGCCAATGCTGCCGTTGCTCAATTCTCAAAAATTGTAGCATCAGAAATTTTCGGAAAACACCGAACCTATGGATATGCTTTTGGCGGAAGTGGCGGGGCATATCGCACCATTGGGAGTATAGAAAATACCGAAGGAGTATGGGATGGTGTTGTGCCTTATGTATTGGGTTCGCCTATGGCCATTCCGAATGTTTTTGCCGTGAGAATGAACGCCATGCGAATTTTAGATAAAAAACTCCCCCAAATCATTGATGCAGTGGATGCTGGAGGTAGTGGCGATATATATGCTGGATTGAATGAAGAAGAAAAGCAGGCATTACAGGAAGCTACTAAATTAGGTTTTCCACCACAGTCATGGTTTGGCTACAAAACGATGGGAATTCACGGTTTTATAGCTCTGTATCAAGGTATGCGAATGGCCGATGCCAAATATTTTGAAGATTTTTGGAAAGTGAAAGGCTACTTGGGGGCAAATCCGACAGAATCACTTTTGAAGGCAAGAATCCAAAAAGCAACAAAAATCAAAGCCATTGTTGGCATAGATGAAGCTATAAAAGCGGGAATCAAAGACCCCATTTCAGCAGGCGAACGTGGTTCGGCAGATATGGCATGGAAAAGCATGGGAGTCGATGGCGAAATGCCCGCAGGCTATCAACTTTCCGATGTTTTTCCTGATGTTAATTTCATGGGTGGTGACTTGGTTATCAAAACAGGTTTGGCGGCAGGGAAAACCATCCAATTAGCCAAATTGACAGGAGATAAAGTCAGTTTTGGCCCCATAGACCCAAAGATTTTAGCACAAATAAAAGTTGGCGATGAAGTTTTTATAGATAATTCTAACTTTCTGGCAGTTCAAACCTACCACCGCCACCAAGTGCCTGGCAAAGAATATAAAGTTTGGGACCAATTCCGTGATGCCGAGGGCAAGCCACTTTATCCGCAACGGCCTTTCCTTTTAGGTCCTTTATTTACAAGAAGTGCTGCGGGAGTTTTACCAACAGGCAAATTTAATGGAAAAATGATTTTGCTTTGTTCGCTTTGGGACAGAGAAGCCTTTGCGTGGCAAGGGGATTTTTACCGAGATATAGTGAAAGCTAATTTGGGTGAAAAAACTGATGAGAATTTCAGACTTTGGTACACTGACAAAGCCTTACACGGCGATTTATCTAAACAAGAATATCCAAGTCGTACGGTTAGTTATTTGGGTGTTTTACAGCAAGCATTACGTGATTTGGCAGCTTGGTGTGAAAAAGGAACGACTCCACCAGCTTCAACCAATTATAAGATTGAAGACGGGCAGGTAATAGTGCCTTTCGGAGCAAACGATAGGAAAGGAATACAACCCGTTGTGAATTTGACCGTGAACGCCAATAAAAAAGTAGAAACGAAAAAAGGGAAAACACTAAGTTTTGAGGCTATCATAAAAGTTCCAAATGGAACAGGAAAAGTAGTTTCTGCTGAATGGGATTTTGAAGGGCAAGGCACGTTTCCTGTCAAAACCGAAAACATTGTTTTTGATGAAGAAAAAGGTTTAACAACTTTGAAAATGACCTATAAATTCAAAAAATCAGGTACATATTTCCCAACTGTAAGAGTGGCTTCGCAACGAGATGGAAATTCTAAAACACCTTTTGCTCGAATTCAGAATTTGGATAGAGTGCGAATAATTGTAAAATGATAGATAATCATGCAAATAGCAAATAAAATAATCGTAGTAACAGGTGCGGGAAGTGGCATCGGGCGAGAACTTACGCTTCAATTATTGAAGAAAAACGCCAATGTGGCAGGCGTGGATATTCACGAAAATGCGTTGGCCGAAACCCAGAAAATCGCAGGAGTGGGAGATGACCGATTCAAAGGATTTGTGCTGGATATTTCAGATAAAACCAAAGTTGATGCTCTGCCTGATGCTGTTATTAAACACTTCGGTGAAGTAGATGGCATTATTAATAATGCTGGAATAATCCAGAAATTTATTCATGTCAATGATTTGTCCAACGAAGACATTAACCGAGTTATAAATGTCAATTTTTATGGGACACTTTACTTAACAAAAGCATTTTTACCTCACTTTCTTCTTCGTCCCGAAGCCCATATTATCAATATTTCGAGTATGGGTGGGTTTATCCCATTCCCTGGGCAAACCATTTATGGAGCAGCCAAAGCTGCAGTAAAACTATTAACCGAAGGTCTTTATGCCGAATTGAAAGATACTAATGTGCGGGTAACGGTAGTTCATCCTGGTGCAATCGCAACCAATATTACCGAAAATTCGGGACTCGGAAAACCGAAGGCAGAAGCTAATGCACAACAAGCCAAAATGGCCTTTCCAGCTTCCAAAGCTGCTGAAATAATCATTAAGGGCATTGAAAATGATAAATATCGAGTAATAGTGGGAAAAGACGCCAAAATACTTGATATTTTGTATCGAATCAGTCCCAAACTGGCTACCAATTTTATTGGTAAAATGATGAAGAAAACTTTGAAGAATATGTGATTTTTTGTGCAAAATCTCAATTCGAAGTTTTAATACCGAAATTTAAGTTTCATTAAGTCTAAAAAAAATGTATTCTTTTGAAACTTTTTTAAAATTCAATTAGTTGATTAATCAACTATCTCGAAATCAACGATTATGGAAATAGACAAAGATTCATTACAGTTTATATTTGGAAGTACAATCAGAGCTTTGCATAAATTGGCAGGAAGTGAATTTGAAAAAAGGGGCATTCCTCTTACCCCAGAGCAATTTCATTTGCTCAAAATTATTGCTTCAAAAGAAGACGCAATTCAAGCCGAGTTAGCTGAGATTATGCAACTCGACAAGTCAGGTGTGATGCGTCATATTGACCAAATGGAGCAAAAAGGCTATGTTCAACGCATAAATGATGCCAATGACCGCCGTAAGAAGTATATTGTTTTGACCGATGCGGGCAAAGCATTATTAGATAAATGCAAAGTAATCTTAAACGAATTGTCATTTATAATCCTGAAAGGAATTTCGGATGCCGAATTATTAATCTTTAAACAAGTTTTAACCAAATTAAAAGAAAACGCTGAAAGTTAATTTTTGTATAAATAGGTGATGAATCAACTATTTAAAAATCAACTAAATCTTGTAAAAATTCAATTTTAGGAAAAGTATGAAGAGAACAAGTTTTTTAATTTATCTGGTTTGGTTGCTGAGTACTACCAATAGTTTTGGGCAAAACCAGATTCCGCTTTCGCTCAAGCAATGTGTAGATTATGCCCTAAAAAGCCATTTGAATAATACCATCGCCAACAACGAGATTTTATCTGCCAAAGAAAAAGAGCGAGAAGCCTTAGCGGGCTATTTGCCGCAGGTCAATACTAATATTACATTCGATGATAACCTCAAACGTCAGGTTTCGGTGATTCCAGCGGGTGCATTTAGCCCCAATGAGATTAGGGTACAGTTTGGCAATCAGTATAATACCAATGTGGTGGCACAACTCGACCAAGTGATTTATGACAAATCAATGATTTTGGGATTGAAAGCTGCCGAACCAAACAACCAATTGGCAGCATTGAAAAAAGAACAAACCCAAGAAAGCCTCATTTATAATACGGCGGCGGCGTATTTTCAGGTATTGGTATATTTGGAGCAAGAGAAAATTACACTCGAAAAC